>CAUYQG010239906.1:0-10707 GCA_963574415.1 Tarsius wallacei | reverse complement strand
GAAAGTTTTAAAAATTAGCCAGACGTGGTAGCACCTGCCTGTAGTCCCAGTTACTCAGGAGGCTGAGGTGGGAGGATTTCTTGAGACCAGGAATTCTAGGTTGCAGTGAGCTATGATCATGCCATTGCACTCTAGCCTGGGCAGCAGAATGAGGATCTGACTTTAATAAGTTTTTAAAAAGGCAGTTCTAATAAATGAGGTAGATCTTTTTCCTTTTCCCTTTGGATCAAGGTAAACACTAAGGGTGGGCCGTTTCTTTTCTTTTCTAAGGTCCTATCTCTGGCCTTAATACTAAACTGAGGTCTGTTCTCTTATTGCTTATAGCTTTTAACTTTATTTCTGTTTTGAAATTAAAATGTGGATGAATAAATGTCTATTTAACTCCTTTTAGAAACCTTTACGTTACGTTGATTTTGACACGTATGTTCTTAGATTCACACTCCCTTTCTCTCCTTCTGTGAGTACAAGATATTCACAGATACCCATTCATACAAAGCACACAAACACCGTTTCCAGATTGTAGTGTATGTTTCGTGGTGGGTAGGAACGCTGAGGACCTGAGCCTTACAGATGTTTGGTTTTATTTTTAGACTCCTTGGTTGGACTTCCTTCCTCGGTGTAATTTTCAAACATTTATTGAACACCCAGTAGACCAGTCCCGGGGGACGAAGATGGATGAGGTGGACTTTGAGCACAGCCGGTGCTCCTAGGGAGATGTGCGTGATTTTCCTACTGACTTCAGGGTATAAGTAGGAGATGAGATTATTTTTTCTGTCTCAATGTAATGAAACTGGGACCCTGAAGAATGAAAGGCATGGGCTGAGGCTGAACAGGAGTGGATCCAAGAAGATCCTTCTAGTTTCGGAGTGGGGCTCACCTCCAAGCATTCTATTATATGACACATTTCGAGAATACCTGAGTCACTGAGGAGGTGGCAGCAACTGGCAATTTATGTTACTCTCACAGAAAAATGGACATTTCCATTATGTACTATTGTGAGCTTTAAAAGCATAGACTAAAAAAATGATAGACCTAGCAAAGCAGTTACTAGATGTAGGGAATCAAATATTGCATCCTTAGCTGTTTCCTGTTAGAAAAGAACTACATGTCTTTTTTTTTTTTCTTTGGAGTTGGAGTCTCACTCTGCCGTCCAGGCTGCAGTGTAGTGGCACACCCATGGCCACCGCAGCCTCGACCTGCTAGGCTCAGGTGATGCTTCTGTACATGTCTTAATAAAACTTTTCTTTTTTTTTCTCATCAGCATATACTTCTTCACTTTCCATAAAACATTTTAATAAATGTTTTAAAAATGTCAAACAGGGCCAGGCTCGGTGACTCAGCCTGTAATCCCAGCAATTCGGGGGGGCCGAGGTAAGTAGATTGCCTGAGCCCATGGGTTTGAGACCCGCCTGGGCAACTTGGCGAGACCTCATCTCTACAATAAATCAAAAATTAGCCGGGCATGGTAGCGCACACCTGTAGTTCTGGCTACTTGGAAGGCTGAGGCAGAAGGGCCGCTGGAGCCCAGCAGGTCGACACTGGGGTGGTTGTGAGTGTGTGTGCCACTGCACTTCAGCCTGGGCGACGGAGGGAGACTCCAACTCAAAACAAAAAAAGTTAAACACTTTTCTTAAAATCCTTTGATAATAATTACAGACCCTTAAAAGTATTAATTGATTCAGGGACCATTCAATTTTATATCATTTGTGTTATTTTTTTTTAACATTTTAGTATCAAGCACCAACAACGATGTTTTTATTTTCATATAACCGTCCTGAAACTTTGAAGTGCCCTAAAATGTTAAACAATAAAATGCTAAAACGCTGGACGCTAAGGAATTCTTCTGGTGAAACCCAAACCAGTGTTTTACACCTGAAATAATTCTCACTGTATCATTAAGGGATCCTGTAATTCTTTAGAGCGCAACTCACTCTTGAACTTGATTAAGGAAAAAAAAAGCAACAGCAAAATTCTGGGCTATGACACATACATAGTTTCACTGTTCCTTTGAACTCATTTGTGTTCCTTTCTTCATCCACGCAATGTCTTCCCTTTTCCAATAGGTAGTAGAAGTGATTCCTAAATCTTTCTTCAATCAGTCTAAGTAAAGTATAATTCATTAACTTCATATTTTATTTTTCAAAGCTGAAATTTTATCCACAGGGGTATTATGGATTCCTCCCTGTTTCCTACCCGACTCCAACTCATTCTCTTATGACTCTACTTCCATTGCTGGGAATCTTAAAAATAGCGTGAACTTCATATTGACACAGACCCGAATTAAAATCCCAGCTTCACCACTTTGGCTGTGTGACTTGGGCAGATTACTTAACCTCCCTGTGGTTCAGTTCCCTCATGGGCGAGATGGGAATGATTTCTTATCTACGGGAGAGCGGCAAAAATTAAATGGTGATGAATGTTGAACTCCTCGCCCAATGCCCGGCAGAGTGAGTTCTTCACTGAGGTGAGTTTTCGTCTGTTCCTGGGAAGTGAATAAGCAAGCGAAAATGTTCTTTCCCTGAGCACTACTCTTCCTAGCTCCTCTTTGTTCTAAGTCAGAATCACATGAACGGACTCTCCGCCCCAAATCAGACATCCTCGTATGCCATACCACAAGAGCTGGTTCTTCTTTCTGTTTTCTAGGAAAAGAGGAGTTATATTCACTCTTCTGTCCTTTGGGAGATGATAGCTTTCACTTCAGAAAGCAAAATCTCAGGAGTCTGAAATAAACATGTAAAAAGCCAGTTTGGTTGGGATTTTCAGTACATTAAGTTAAAAGTATGTTTTAGGGCACGTATAGTGGCTCACTCCTGTCATCTTAGCTACTCAGGAGGCTGTAGCAGGAGTATCTCTTGAGTCCAGGAAGTTGACATTGTAGTGAGATATAATTGTACCACTCACTCCGGCTTGGGTGATAGAATGAGAACCCCATCTCTTAAAAATATAAACATATATGTGTAATAGACATATCTTACTCATTTATTTATTTTTTACTTATTTATTTTTTATTTTTTGAGTTGGAGTCTCACTCTGTCACCCAGACTGGAGTGCAGCGGCCGCTTCCGGCCACCGCAGCCTCGACCTGCTGGGCTCCGGCGATCCTTCCGCCTCCGCCTTCCAAGTAGCTGGAACTACAGGCGCGCGCTACCACGCCCGGCTGATTTTTTGATTTCTTGTAGAGATGAGGTCTCGCCAAGTTGCCCAGGCGGGTCTCAAACCCGCGGGCCCAGGCAATCCACTCACCTCGGCCTCCCAAAGCGCGGGAGTCCGGGCTGAGCCACCGAGTCCGGCTGTGTTCTGGACTTTTATGGGATTTTCTGCTCAGCATCCCCCTTCTTGTGGGAACCCAACCTCTGGGAGCCTACCTTGAAGTACTCTGACCTCTCACCTCCTCTCTGCCACAATCATAATTGACTGGCCCAAGAGAGGGCACCTGGAAGCAGAGCCAATGAGTCCTTTCTCTACTATTTTTTTTTTTTTGAGTTGGAGTCTCATTCTTGTCGCCCGGGCTGGAGTGCAGTGGCATGCTCACAGCCACCGCAGCCTCGACCTACTGGGCTCAGGCAATCCTTCCACCTAGCCTTCCAAGTAGCTGGAACCACAGATGCACGCCACCACACTCGGCTAGTTTTTGTGATTTATTGTAGAGACAAGGTCTCACCAAGTTGCCCAGGCTGGTCTTGAACTCCTGGGCTCTCGTCTCTGTCTCCCAAAGTGCTGGGATTACAGGCTGAGCCACTGCACCTGGCTTTTTCTCTACGATTTTTGACCTCAAGGCAAAAGAGGTCGATTCGCATTCCTCTGGGGACACAAGCTACAAGATGTTATGCTTGAGAACAACATGGACACATTTCCTATCATGTGGATGAATCTGGTGAAAGAAGCTGAGAGGAAAGATGAAAAGAGAACGCTGGGGTTTCTGGTACCAGTTGCTATGCCCTGTCTCAGGTGAATTTGCACTTCTCCAGCAGCCGCTTGCTTTCAGGGGCTTGCTTTTCTTTATTTCTGAGATGAAGCATTTTCGTTGCCTGAGAGAAGGTCTCTCTAGTGCGAGGAGAAGAGACTTCAGCTCCGGCCCAGGGTCTTGACTTCGCCCCAGGAAAGAATTTGAGAGTGAGTTGCCAGGTGGGCGAATAAAGCAAGATGTTTGTTCTAGTGAAAGCACACACTCAAAAGGGAAAGGGGTGCAGGCAGTCTCAAAAGGAGAGCGTCCCGAGGAAGTAAAGCGTACATGACAAGGGAAGGGAGCGAAGACAGTCTCAGAGTGAGAATGGCCCTAGGGAGTCTTGGTGACTGGCTTTTATTCCCTCCATCTCTGGAAAATGTTTGGGAGGGGCTAGGGGGTGTGAGAGCCGCGAATGTGTCCTTATTTTGGCATCTGAGCTGCAATGATAAGCTCCTGTTCTGCTTGTAATGGTAGGGTGCTCAAGAAGGGTGGAGGGCCTGCTTTGCTCTGCTGAGTCCAACAAGTAAACACTTTGATGGTGTTTGACATTTTTTTCTTTGAGTCGGAGTCTCACTCTATTGCCTAGGCTGGAGTACAGTGGCACACTCACTGCCTTCACAGTCTCGACTTGCTGGGCTCAGACGATCCTTCTGCCTCAGCCTTCCAAGTAGCCGGAACTACAGGTGTGCGCCACCACACCTGGCTAATTTTTTTGGTTTATTGTAGAGATGAGGTCTCGCCAAGTTGCCCAGGTTGATCTTGAACCTGCGGGGTCAGGCAATCCTCTCACCTCGGTCTCCCAAAGTGCTGGGATTATAGGTGTGAGCCACCATGCCCAGGCTGTTTTATAAATTTTTAGCTATTGACTTGCCACTTCCAGTAGGGCAAAACAGAAGCCACATTCCCTGTATTTGCTGGCCTGGCTCATCTTGAATGTAAAGTGGGGAAAAGGAAAAAGGAGGTAAACTAAATCCTGTCTCCTTTAGGAAAATCCTTCCTGGAGACAGCTGGTTTAAAATCAGCCAGACTGTCCATAAGAAAGTCTAAGCCGGCTCGGTGGCTCAGCCTGTAATCCCGCACCTTGAGAGGCTGAGATGAGTGGATTGACTGAGCCCGCGGGTACAAGACCCGCCTGGGCAACTTGGCGAGACCTCATCTCTACAATAAATCAAAAAATTAGCTGGGCGTGGTAGCGTGCGTCTGTAGTTCCAGCCACTTAGAAGGCTGAGGCGGAAGGATCGCCAGAGCCCCAGCAGGTCGAGGCTGTGGTGGCCGGGAGCGGTCACTGCACTCCAGTCTGGGTGACAGAGTGAGACTCCAACTCAAAAAAAAAAAAAAAGTTTGTGGGTCACACCCTGCCATCAACTACTTCCTGGGTCTGTCTGCCTTATATTATTCATGGTGCCTCCTCCTCAGCTCATTGGCTAACACCATTGACAGTATAATCATTTGGAGCAAGGATCAGAACAAAAAAATGTGTTTCAGGACATATGTAGCATGAGATTTTTCTTTTTTTGAGTTGGATTCTCACTCTGTCACCCAAGCTGGAGGGCCCTGGCATGCTCGCAGCCACCGCAGCCTTGACCTGCTGGGCTCCGGCGATCCTTCCTCCTCCGCCTTCCAAGTAGCTGGAACTACAGGCAAGCGCCACCATGCCTGGCTAATTTTTTGATTTATTGTAGAGATGAGGTCTTGCCAAGTTACTCAGGATGGTCTCTAGCCCGAGGGCTCAGGCAATCCTCTTGCCTCGGCCTCCCAAAGTGCTGGGATTACAGGCTGAGCCACCGAGCCTGGCCGAGAAGGTTGTTTTAAACCTTTGCTATTCTCTGCACGTGGTGGTTCAGGACCTCAAGGATTTGTGCAATCATTATTACCTGGGGCTTGTTGCGATACGGTAAGCTAGGGCCAGAGGGCAACAGCCAACTCTGCTGTAAGACATTCTGCAGAATTCTCTAAGAATTTTCTTACACATAATCAACATCTAATACATAATCAATGAATTAAAAATGAGCAACAACTGGCTGGGTGTGGTGGCACACACCTGTAATCCCAGCACTTAGGGAGGCCTACATAGGAGAATTACTTGAGCTCAGGGGTTCAAGACTAGCCTGGGCAACACAGCAAGAGCTCATCTCTACTTAAAAAAGAGCAACAACTAGATAACAGATTATCTAACTATATAACAGGGACCTAAAAATATACAATAGGGCCATTTCTGGGTGGTAGGGATACTGATGGTTTTCACTTTCTATTTTTCAAGTTTTTAACCAATACCATGTATTCCTTTTTTCAAATCAGAAAAAAAAAAAGTATTTGTAAAGAGAGGACATTCAGATGTAATAATTATCTTATATTAGTTTTTTGTTTTGTTTTATATTCCAAAAGAAAGTGTAGAAACTAATGTAAATAATAAATGTGTGGTCATGAGATTTGTTAATAATATATTCTATTTCTATAAGACCCTGTCATTCTTTTTTTTTTTTTTTTGAGTCAGAGTCTCACTCTGTTGCCCAGGCTGGAGTGCAGTGGCATGCTTACAGCTACCACAGCCTGACCTGCTGGGCTCAGGCAAACCTTCTGCCTCAGGCTTCCAAGTAACTAGAACCACAGGCATGTGCAACCATGCCCAGTTAATTTTTTGACTATTGTAGAGATAAGGTCTCATCACATTGCCCAGGCTAGTCTTGAGCCCATGGGCTCAGGCAATCCTTTCACCTTGGCCTCCCAAAAGTGCTGGGATTATAGGTGTAAGCTACCGTGCCTGGCCAAGACCCTGCCATTCTTGAATGAAAAACAAAACAAAACAAAACCATACAGTTAAAAAATACGAATTGAAACTTTTAGAAAACTGGAATTAGAAAAAGTACAAATACTCATGGTGTGTGCATTAATCATAGGTAATTGAATACTAGTAACTGGATACTAGTAGCTTGAAATCCCAATTTTTCCTACTTTTTTGTTTCTTTCCATCTAAGTTACCCCAAGGAAGTTTACTGCAGGCAGGAAGAAATATGATTCTACCAGCTCTCTGGGTCTTTGTTTTAAAAGGCTGATTCATTAAGGTACATAGGGACTGACATAGCAGAGGTCTTCCCAAAGCCAAGAAGACTTCTCCATTTGGATGACAGAGTGGAGACTAAGGGTGTCTAAATAGCAGAGGCCTCTCTTTCGTCCCTGCCAGGGTACAGGGCGGTGGTGTTGCGAATGGTGTGGGGTGTGATCAGGATATGGAACCCTGGGCACTAGATGGTTCCTGGTCTTGTGGGTAAGTCCAGATGGCTTAGAAGCAGCAGAAAGGAGTGGGTCTGCGGGACCTGGCACCCGGTGGCCAAAGATAAGGCTCTTATCTCTGTGCGGATGACGGGTCAATGGCCACCTCATTCTAGCCTGTTATGGGCTGTGTTGTGTCTCCCATACGTTCATATGTTGAAGCCCTAACCCCCAGGACCTCAGAATATGACTGCGTTTGGAAATAGGATCTTTAAAGGATGATTAGACTAAATGGGGTCACTAGGGTGGAGGCCCTCCTCTAATATGACTCATAAGAAGAGGAAATTTGGGCCGGGCTTGATGGCTCAGCCTATAATCCCGTGCCTTGGGAGGCTGAGGCAAGTGGATTGCCTGAGCCCGCGGGTTTGAGACCCGCCTGGGCAACTTGGTGAGACCTCACCTCTACAATAAAAAATAAAAAATTAGCCGGGCATGGTAGCGCACGCCTGTAGTCCTGGCTACTTGGAAGGCGAAGGCGGAATGATCGCCGGAGCCCAGCAGGTCAAGGCTGCGGTGGCCGGGAGCGTGCCACTGCACTCCAGTCTGGGCAACAGAGTGAGACTCCAACTCAACAAAAAAAAAAGAAGAGATTTGAACACAGGCGTGCACAGTGGGAAGACAATATGAGGGCACAGGAAGAAGACATCAGCTGTCCACAAGCCAAAGAGAGTGGCCTCAGGGGAAACCAACCCTGCTGACACCTTGATCTGGGACTTTCAGCCTCCAGAACTGGGAAAAAGCACATGTATGTTGTTTTAGTCACCCAGTCTGTGCTATTTTGCTACACAGGCATTGGTCCTACGTGAGACCAAAACTTTATCACATTCCCATGTGGATCACGCCAGGATGACTGAGGTTGAAAGCTTGCCAATCTTGCAGTGTTGGGACTTGGAATAGAAATTCTATTGTTTAACCAAAAATAAAACAGCTGGGCGCGGCGGCTCATGCCTGTAATTCCAGCATTTTGGGAGGCCGAGGCGAGAGGATGGCCTGAGCCCAGGGGTTTGAGACCAGCCTGGGCAACTTGGTGAGACCTCATCTGTACGATAAAGCAAAAAATTAGCCAGGTGTGGTAGCACATGCCTATAGTTCCAGCTACTTGAAAGGCTGAGGTGGAAGGATCCCGTGAACCCAGCAGGTCGAGGCTGCAGTGGCCGTGAGCATGCCCCTGCACTCCCTGGGTGACAGAGTGAGACTCCTACTCAAAAAAGGGGAAGAAAATAAAACAATGCCTTTTTTCTTCTACAACTAAATTTGTGCCCTATGATTTAAATGCATTACTCATGTTCTTAAGTTTCAAGTTAACTTTGCTGTCTTATATTTTGAGGAATCTGTTTTTATTTCTACTATTTGTTATTCTTTCTTATTTACGTATCTCTTAGAACTCATTATTTCATGATCCATTGTGAAGTTGATCACCCCATGCCTTTTTTGCTTTCCTTTTTTCTTTCCAGGAAGCTTGGTTATACTGATTTTTGTCTTAGGTTTTCAAAATATATACACGGATACACACACATGGTGCCAAAAAAGGTATACACATTTTAAGAAAGGAAAAAACTGTACGAAAATTGTAATATTCAGTATATACCGACAAAAGATGAATACAAGTCACATTCGACTTCTGCAATTACACACTGATACTCTAATTCAATTCAACTTTGAGAAGTAATACATAGATAACATCACTTAAAATGCATATGCATTTTTCTGGTACCCCAATATATTTATGTGTTTGGAGACAAAACATGTATTTTCTGTAGCAATCTTCACAACAAATTTTCACTATAGAGAAGAGGCTTGGGAGAGGAAACTGAAAACCAAATCCCCTGGTTTGTAGCTGATTCCACTGATAGGAGGCAGAACCAACCAACAATAAACAGGAAACAGCTTTGAGACTTTTGTGATTTTATCAGCAGATGGCAAGTGTAATTTAATGTAGACGAACTAATAATTAATTGGGGAGCAAGGCCAGTCCAGGGATGTGGGCAGAAAATAATCCTCTAGCACACAGATCAAGAAAAGGATTTAGGGATTATTCTTGAAAAATCATTAAAACTATCAGTCGAGTGAATAGTTCCAGGAACAAAGGCAAGAACAGTGTTAGTGAAGAAAAAGCACCGAGCCGGACAGTGGTCCCGTTATTGTGAAAAGGACTTGTTTGATCTAGTCAGGAATATCATTATGCTTGCCATTGTTATGCAAGAAAGTCACAGGAGGAGGACAAAAGGATCAGATGTGCCCACTGATACAGGGAGACGCCAACTGCGATGCCTTCAAGGACCAAGCAGGTAGGTGAATGTGGGAAACTGTCGTGGGAAGACTTTTGGGAATGGTGGGAACTAGGTCAGAATGGAGGGTGCTTAAAGGCTTTTAGATTCACAAACACACACCCTGTACTGGCCAAACAAAACGCATCTGCCAGCTCGGTTCAGCTCTTTGGTCACCTGCGTAGACCCATGACTTAGAAAGTTTTGTTTCATGTCTCTCTTCCACCTCCTCCTAATCGGAGAGGCTCTGGAGGACAGGGCTGTGTCTCACTCAGTCTTGCATCCTGCCTACGCTGCATCTCGAATATTCTCTCACCCAGGGAATGTTGGTTGCAAATGCTGACACGAAGAAGGGTCTCCCCGCCCTGTGGAGCAGGACACGGCTCCTGACGATTGCTGCGCCCACTACCCAGTGGCCACTACATGTGAAGCTGCATGTCAAAAAGAGCTCACGCGTGGGCCAGAAATGCCAGCTCTGTGCTTGACTCAGCCTCCCTGAACCTAATCGGCATGCAGTGTGTAAACTATTTTTGTCTCTGTTATGTATAATACTGCATTTTCTCTCCTTTGTCCGTGCCTCCCACCAAGCTCGGTCTTCTTCATCCGGGATCGTTCTCTTCCCTTCTTTAGGACTATAAAAAGGAATTTCTCAGTTGGTTTTTCCCTTTCTGCCCTTTCATGCTTGTTTCTTTTGCTCTTCACCCTCTCCCTTTTCTCATTATGTTTATGCTGCAAAAGGTAGAAGATAAAACCACCTCAGTGAATGGTGTCATCAGGGAGTGGGACCCTCTGGTTAGCAGAGTTTGTGTTTAGCTGATACTCACCTTCAAACAGCATACCCTTCTTCTGGTGGGTCATATTTCCAGAATAGAAGAAGAATTAGGAAGCACTAAGATCCCTTCCTATCACCATACACAAAAATCAACGCTTAAAAAAAAAAGAAGCTCTCTGGGTTAATCTTAATGCTTATCTATGTTTACATCCCAGCCAGGCGCAGCAGCTGACTCTGGTAATCCCAGCACATTGGGAGGCAGAGGAGAGAGGATTGCCTGGCCAAGGGGTTGGAGACCAGTCTGGGCAACATGGTGAGACATTGTCTCTACAATAAATAAAAAAACTAGCTAGGTGTGGTGGCTCATGCTTGTAATCCTCGCACTTTGGGAGGAGGAGATGAGAGGATTTCCTGAGCCTACGGGTTCAAGACCAACCCAGGCAACTTGGCGA
>CAUYQG010239905.1:0-13665 GCA_963574415.1 Tarsius wallacei | reverse complement strand
AGCCGGGCTCGGTGGCTCAGCCTGTAATCCCGCGCCTTTGGGAGGCTGAGGTGAGTGGATTGCCTGAGCCCGTGGGTTTGAGACCCGCCTGGGCAAGCGAGACCTCATCTCTACAATAAATCAAAAAATTAGCCGGGCGTGGTAGCGCGTGCCTGTAGTTCCAGCTACTTGGAAGGCTGAGGTGGAAGGATTGCCGGAGCCCAGCAGGTTGGGGCTGTGGTGGCCAGGAGCGGCCACTGCACTCCAGTCTGGGTGACAGAGTGAGACCCCAACTCAAAAAAAAAAAAAAGAAAGAAAAGTGAACAAAGTGAATAATTATAGCCCTTATGCTTGAGCCTGACTGATTACACCCCTATAAACTTCGGGTTGTCTGCACTGGCTATGCCAGTGTAGGGCTCTACCAGTTACATATGACAACTAATTCTTACCCAGTAACTTCTATGGGCCAGGCTCTGTATGAATTACACGATATTATTTTCCCCATTTACAGATGAGAAAAATGAGGCACAATGTAAAGTGTATGTACCATGCCCAAAGTCACAAAATTATTACTAAGTGTCAGAAAAAGGTTTTGAATCCAGGAAGCCTCACAAAGGATTCTTATTTACCATAATCCCACTGGACATTCACAACAACCTAACAAGGTAGGCAGGGCACGTTGCAAAGAAAAGGTAGAGTGTCTGACACATAATAGATGGATGAAATAATGAATAAGTAGGTGGCTGAGTGGGTGGATGGATGACTGAGTGGATAGATGGATGGATGAATGGAAGGAATGGATAAATGGATGGATATGTGGATGAATCAATGGAACATGGATGAGTAGATGTATGAAAGGGTGGATAATGCATAAATCACACAGCCCATAAGTCTCAGACCCTATAATCAAACTCAGGTGTCCCAACTCCAAGTCCAGTGCTTTTCACACTCTAGATATAACATTCCCCATAACAACTATGGATGAATTAAAAGATTGAGTTCCATTGATGAGAACATGTTTCACACATGTCTGTTTCTTACTGAGGTCTCAGACTCCCAGTTTTCCCTAGCAATCTAAGAAAATGAAGAGTGTAGGAGAAGCATGTTTTCCCAGGACCTAGACTAATAGTCACCTAAGGACCAGCACACGGGCCTGGGACTTGCCTCCAGAGATCCTGCCTTAGTAGGCCTGGGGTTTGGCCTGGGACCTGTGTCTATTTTTTTAAATTTCTCAAATGCTTCAGATGAGAACCAGCAGTTAGAAACCACTGGCCAAGCCCTCTCTCCTCTCATTCCCCAGCCTCTGATTGCAGCCTGACCAGCACACGGGTCCCGCTCACACCCTGCATCCAAAACCCAGAAGTTCTTATACAGGAAGATACAAAGAGGGTCATCAGGTTAGGGGCAAAACAACAAAAGTAGAAAGCCAACTTGAGGGGCAACCCCTTTGGGTCCCCTCCCACTGTAGGAGCTTTTCTGTCCTCTCAATAAATTCTACTTTCTCAAAAAAAAAAAAAAAACCATCTTGAATTAGATTCAGGGGCAAGAAAGAGAAAAATCCTAAAATAGCAGCAGTTTAAGGGAAATGGCAGTTTATTTCCTTCTAGCATAAAAAGGGGAGGTCAAAGCCCAGGCCTGGCCTGGCTGCTTACCCTTTGGTGTCCTGGGAACATGGCTCCCTCCAGACACCGTGCCCCACGTCCTCAGGGTCAGGATGGTAACTGACCATCTCATCTGCATGTGAGGCAGCAGGACAGGGAAATGACAAAGAGAAACAGGCAGAGGATGGGCACTGGATGTTTTTAAGGAGGGCACCTCATTTAAAGTTGTCACATGACTTTCCCATTTACACGTCCTTGTCCAAAACTTACTCATGGCCACATTCAACTACCAAGAGTTTAGGATCATAGTTTTTTTTTTTTTTTCCTGGAAGCTATGTGCCAGCTGAAAACTGGAGACTCTATGGTTACAGAAGAGAAGAAGAACAAATATTGGGGGACAACTTGCAATTTCTCTCTTAATACTCAAAGCACACAGTTTCCTCAAACCAATATTCTCTTCAAATAAAAGGATGGATCACACAGAAAATAAATTGTGTTCCTGGAAAACTGATTTTGTGTTTTTAAAATATGAGCAGAGACACTCCCCCTCCAAAAAATGGAATTATCCTTTGGAGGGCAGGCCCCTTGTAATACACTTGGAATTTGTTCCTCCAGATCAAACAATCAAAGTTTTTGTCTGGAAGTTTTGAGAAGGTCGTGTCACAATTTGCAGAAGAAACATCCAATGTTGTGGCAAACAGGTGACTTGTTCTTCCACCATGACAATGCATCTGCCCACACCTCACTGAGTATTCAGCACTTTTTAACCAAAAACGGCATGACTCCCATACCCCACACCGCCTATTCACCGGATCTTGCCCCAGGCGACTTTTTTGTTTGTTTGTTTCCTCAGATGAAAAAAGTCCTCAAAGGGAAATGTTTTGCCGAAGTGGAAGAGATGAGACGAAAAACAGCAGAAGCACTAAAAGGCATCAACATTGATGAGTCCACAAACAGAGCAGTAGAAAAAGCAACTTGATAGGTGTATTGCATCAAATGGAGAGTACTTTGAAGGTGACTGAATTTTAAATATTTAAATACACAATTTTTTATAAATAAATTCCAGGGGTTTTTTGGGTCCCCCCCTCCTTGTACATGGAACGTAATTAGCTGATGGAAGTTGTATAATGAAAGGGAACAGAAATGTCATTTTTTTGGATCTTTTGAATAAAACATCTTTCCCGTGTGCATACACATTTGTGCACACACACAAACACACAGAGAAGTTGACACTGTCTGATTGTAACTTAATTTCCTAACCCTTAACGATGCATTTGTGCAGTGTCAGAAAACTTCACTGACTGCATTACGCAACTCAAAATGTTACACTGCATTATTTAACCTTGTGCTTGATCTCTTGAAGCCTCAGTCTTTTCATCTGCAGCATGGGGTTAATAATAGATCTTACTCCACAGAGTTCCTTAAAAAAAGCAAATGACACTCCACGTAAAGAGCTTAGCATCGTGCTGACACACAGGGGCTCTCAGTGAAGATTAGCTATGACCATTTCTATTATTATGAGTCTTCTAGAAATATCTTAAGAGTTCCACATTTCAAAATACAGAGTTACTTTTCATTTTTCATGCCAATAAAATGGGCTTGGTTGCATCTTTTCTTTAGTTCTCTAAACTAAGTAATCGACTCACCTTCAGACCGAATGAGAGGTCCCCAGGATGTCTGGTGTGTGGCCGAGGTTTCACTACTTTTCAGCAACCGAAAATCATTGCAATTCTATTTTTGTTAAGGAGAAAACATCAAATTTGTTTAAAAATGTTTATACGAAATTAACTTAATATCAGGGATGAGAATATGATGTCCATGATTTTTTTTTCCTGCTGGAGGTGTCAAGTCACTGGACAGATATGTTTAGACAAGGGAGTGGGAGACCTGTGAGGCTGTGGTGGGGCTCTGCCTGGCGGGGGGGGGGGGGGCAGTGCGAGGGATGCCTGGGCATGGGGGGTAGTGAAGGAAGGAGGTTATGCAGCAAGATGGAAGCCCCGTCACCTGCCTTAGATTACCAGATCTAGTCCTTGGATCCCACGGGAACTGCATCTAGAGTCCTCAGAGGCCCTCTGCATTCTCCAAAGGCTACTACAGTCATTTGCTCCCCTTAACACCTTGGTCTTACAAAAAAGGCTGACTGGCTAAGTGACACTGTGGCATTTCCTTACTATATACCTGAGACGGGTTGCAAGGTATCCTCCAAAAACATGCTAAAGTCCTAATTTCCAGTTCCTACGAATGTGACCTTATTTGGAAACAGGATATTTGTAGATGTCATAAAACTAAGATGATGTTATCAGGGTGGGCTCTAATCCATTATGGCTGGTGTCCTTCTTCAAAGGGGAAATTTGGACACAGACACAAACATGCACAGAGGAAAGTCAACATGAAGAGGCGAGGAAAACGCCAACTACGAGCCAAGGAACGCCTGAGGCTGCCAAATTCTGGGAGAGGGGCCAGGGACAGAGACTTCCCTCACAGCCTCAGAAGAAACCAGCCCCATTAGCACCTTGATCTTGGACTTCTGGCCTCCAGAGTGGTGAGACAACATGTTTCTGTTGTTTAAGCTACTCAGTGTGTGGTATGTTGTTCTAGCAGCCCTAGAAGATGCCTATGCTACCCATCTAAAGGAAACAGGAAAGAAACACTGTATGGCAAGCTCCTGCTGGAATTTGAGAACTGGCAGCTTCTTGCCAAAGCACAGAACCACTGGGGCTGTGGACACCCCTGTCATTTCTGAGTGTCTGGTGGCACCAGGCTCAGAGTCATCACATGTACCCCCAGCATGCTGTCATTAGCACCCTCTGTTCCTCCCATTGCTTGGGAAGATCTACTGTGTGAGTAAAAGGGACAGCAACAGAGTTGACCGTCACTGTGTTCCTTCTTGTATCCATGTCCTGCCGATGCTTGGAGCTTGGTCACCCAGGAGAACCGGGGGTTCTGTGCCACCCTTTAGGATGAGCATAGGAACAACATGCCCTCCAAAGGAGAAGCATGCAGTCACTGAACAAAAGACTGGTAGAGAGCTCTAAGCTGTCCTCTGCCTTAGCCAACATATGACAAGACATGTGGTCACTGCACACACTTGTCTATGGTATAAAGAATAGCATTAAAACAACAGGATTACGATGTCTTCCCTGGTGGTCTAGTGGTTAGGATTCAGCACTCTCAAACACCAGGATTACAAAGCATATTCCAAATTCAAAGATCTAAGGAAATATGGCCAGGCATGGTGGCTCATGCCTATAATACCAGCATTTTAGGAGACTGAGGAGGGAGGATCGCTTAAGTCCAGGAGTTTGAGACCAGCCTGGGCAACATAGCAAGACCTTGTCTCTATAAAAAATCAAAAAATTCGCCAGGTTTGGTGCCACGCACCTGTAGTCCCAACCGCTCAGGAAGCTGAGGTGGAAGGATCACCTGAGCCCAGGAGGTTGAGGCTGTAGTGAGCCACTGCACTCTAGTCTGGGTGACAGAATGAGACCCCAGCTCAAAAAAAAAAAAAAAAAAAAGAAAAAGTCTAAGGAAATAATGTCAAATTATTCATACTCTCTGCATGAATATTGAACACAGGAAAGAACAAAACCTTATTAAACATTACAGCAGCTGATATTTGATATGCTCCATTAATGTGGCTAAAAATAATATTAAATTAAGATAACATATTTATATCTACATATCTGATAAATCACCTGGAGTTTGAAAAGCGCTACGAATCATGACAAGGTAGCGTGCATGTGGCAAGGTAGAGCTGAACATGACACACTCAAGAAGGACATTGTTTAGCCACCAAGAAATCCAAAATGCCCACCAGCTCACACCCCAGGGCCACTTGCTGTCAAGATACTATTTCAGATGCCAAGGCTGCAGGGCACAGTGACTGCTCCCAGAAGCCAGCCCTAGGGCTGCTTGTGCCCTGGACTTTTGTTAACAGAGCGACTTTCCGAGACAATAAAAGGCATGAGCCTAGTCAAAAGCTTAGAAAAACCAAGCACTCACTATTTTGCATGTGGCTCCCGGAGACTCCATGCAGATGCGGAGTTTGCAGTGCAGGTAGACGATGGAGTTGTTTATGAAGGAAAAGATTCTCAGCTTAAACTGGGCCTTGTTGGAGTCACCGTTCTCAATCACGCTGGTGTACGTGTTGGGCACCGGACAGCTGAGGAGAGGAAATGGAACACCTTGGCACTACACAGGACCTGCTGTCCTTGTTCTAAGCCGGGTTTGCTTACAACCACATCTGATGATGCATCCTACAGGCTCTGTGGAGGTTTGGGACTGGCCACCTCCCAAAGTCCTAAACCCAGGTTCATAACAGCATTTACCTGGCCATTCCAAGGAGCCCACAGCAGACAACGCAGCCAGGCCAGGTGCTGCCCACCCAAATCCCTACCTGTTGTTGATGAAGCCGAAGGTGACTGGATCCCGGGCATTGCTGGAGGGGGTTGCCCAGCACTCTGTCAGGACCACTTTGAGGTTGCTCTTCTGTCGGTAGAGACCCACTTCGATCTTGACATCATCACTGGCAGACACGCTATAATTCTGAGGTATGGGAGAATCTCCTATGAACAGCTGCATTTCAGTAACAAAGCTCCCGGCACCATGAAGGTCCTCAATGATGGTGTACACCCTGCAAGAGGAGGCAGCTTTCAGGAGGCCCATGTCTAGGGCCCTCTCTCGTTCCTTCTTCTCCCCCAAAAAGCATCTCTGGAAAGGTGTGGAAATAAACAAAGACCACCCAAGGGGGAGCAATGGAGGCCATTTATCCAGGGCTAGCCTTTCAAGGGGTCCAGAGACTCACAGCAGGAGAGGAAGGGGAATGAAAGAGAGAGGCTTAGGGGTGCCTGATGGAGGCTAAGGTTGGGAGGCTGGAGAGGCTCTCTGGAAGTAGGGGAATTGGCGGGGGGGGGTGCATATTTGGCCTTCTCTGGTGGATCCTACATTGGAAGATAAAAGTTAGGAGATCTGGCAGTTATTAATTCAGTCCCAGCTATGGCCTGCTTGCTTGCTCAGTTTCAAAGAAGGATCCTCTAATGGCTGAAACCCCAAAGAACCCCCCAAGTAGAAGTGCTCGAGAGGAGTCGGGGCTGAGCAGGCAGGGACACATTTCCACGTACCCCCACTCCGGGGTATAGCCCGAGGATGTCAGGAGGTCGTTCTGGAAGGCGCAGTGGATGGGGCTGAGGATCTTCAGGTAGTGGATGACACCATCTGGTGACAGGTCGTTCCTCAGGGTGGTTCTCACCACTGTGGTCGTCACGTTCTGAGCATAGACAGGGTATGCTTGAGCACCTGAGCCCCCATGGGCCCCACACTGGGCTGTACACCTGGCTTTAGGTGCTGGGGGAGGAGCGGCGGAGCTCCTTTTCTAAAACCTAACCCCCAAAGTGTCAAAACCCTTACAATTTTCCCTAATACATTTTATTTGTTTGCTTATTTATGCATTTATTTATTTACTATTCGAGGCAAAGTCTCACCCTGTCACCCACACTGGAGTGCAGTGGCACGATCACCTGGGGAGAAGAGGCCAGAAGGCCCCAGAGCCTGGGGTGGGACAAAGGCAGAGATGGGAGCTGGGACTATGGGTGGGCCAGGAGGCTGAGGGACCCATGTGGACTATCTGAGGCCATCGCAGAGCATGAAAGGCACTTACGCACTCACAAATATGTAAGCGCACCCATACATACATACATACATACATAGATTCACAATCACATACATTCACACTCGCATGTTCACACATGTATTCCCACAAGTGTACATCCACATTCGCCCACACAGACATATTCAGACACCTACACACATGCACATTCACATCCACATGGGACTCCTTGCCTTTCCTGTCTCTGTTCCTATCCCACTGCCTCTCCATTGGTCTGTGCAGGGAGGATTGTTTAAGTTTTCACTCTGAGGCCTGCCACAGGCCCTTTGTGGCAGAATCCCTTCAGAGTGGGCTCACAGCCTGTCCCACCCCATCCAAGGTACAACCTGTGCCCTGTCTGAGAACTCAGTCCTGACCCCTTAGTGGGGTACCCCGCTTAGAGCCAAAGACCTCAGGGTGCAGGGTTTTGCCTGGTCTCTGGCGCCACATGTGGAGCCTTCATATCAAGGTTTCCTGGGCCTAGACCGCACCCCCCCACACCCCGGTACCAAGTGTGCATCTGAGCCCAGCTCGCCCAGTCTTACGCTCTGCACGACAGTCCCACACTCGCTCCAGCCAGTCTCCAGGAGCACATGTGTGCCGTTGCTGTGGCTCACGTTGCAGGAGGGGTGTCCCAGGTACAGTGAGGACTCGGGGATGGCCTCCTGCAGCAGGAAGCACCTCTGGATGGCCACAGCCACCTTCTCAATGTCGCAGAGCACCCTGACTGCACTGGTCAGGTTCAGCCGTGGGGGCAGGCCTTGGGGGGTGGGACCGTCGCCTTGCATGGGGGCAGCCCTGGTCCCTGCTGGGCTGGTGGGCTGCTCCGGGCTGGGACCCTGGGTTGTGTTGCCAGGAGAGTCACCTGCAAGACACGCGGAGATGTAGGCAAAGTGCATGTCTGGAGCTGGCGTGGAGACAGGGTAGATGGCAGCCAGAGCCCACTGCACCTGCAGCAGCCACACCCGGAAGGACGTGTTCCAGCCACGGCCACACACATATGTGTAGCATGGTGTCCAGCATGGGCGGCTGGGCTCAGGGGCGGGGAACTGAGGGCCCAGTGCTGGGCTGTGCCAGCCTGGATGCGGGCAGGTCTGTGGCCCCTGGAGCCCCCAAGCCTCATCTCTAAGATGGGCTGAGGGCACCCCTTCTTGGGATCCCTGCTCCACTTCCTTCTTGCCCCCAAAGCTTGCTTAGTGTCAATGTTGAGGGGAACAAGGAGGCTGTGGAAAGGCCTTCAGCCCTCCCTCCCAGGTCTGTAGGTGCCCACACCCCACTTCAGTACGGACTCCATCCCCTGAGCACCTGGCTTGTGCCTTCTTTCATCTTAGAGTGGGATTGCCCAGCACCCTGAAGCGTCTCCCAGCTCACATGTCTCTAGGACACAGTCCAAACAGTTGCTCATGTCTTCACAGTCTTTGCTACAGGCCTCAGGCCATCCCTGGGCAGCCTGCTTCCCACTCTCTGCCACCCACCTCCTGCCAATTTCCACATCAGAGGCCATGACACCTACACCAGCTCCATTTTCACGGAGGCACCCACTCCCCATGCCCTGCCCTCCCTGCCAGGTATCACCTTAGCTATGCTTTAAGATGCCTCTAAGACACCACCTGCAGGAAGTCCTTCTTGACCACACTCATCGGACAGAAAAAACGTTGACCTCCTCTGTGCTTCCTGATTCTACCCCAAGCAGAGCATGTTCTACGTTCCCCATGATACTGTGTTTACTGCTATAAATGCCTGTCACCCTTCACGGGAACACAGACTCTGGACAGCAGGTGTCATCTCGAGGTCAATGCTAAGTCCACTAAGGCCCTGCTTAACAGAAAACATGCTAAGAAGAGTGTCTGGGTGGACACATCTCCCTCATGCTGCTTGTCACATGGCCTGTGTGTTAGCAAGACAATCTCCTGGCTTTGGCACATTTACACCAGGTGTGTATGCACATTTCTCATCATGGATAGCAGGACTGGCACTTGGCGATACTGGCACCTTCTAGGGCCTGGATGTGTATGAAAGAATGAGAAGGGACATGCATGGGCACAGGTACACATATATACCACATGCACACACACCACATACATGCACACACCACATGGACACACACCACACATGTGCACATACCATACATACATGCACACACATACCACATGTACACCACATGCACAAAATGCATGTACATACACCATACGCATGCACACATATACCACACATTCACACATGCGCACAAATGTATACATGCCACACGTGTGCACAAATAAACACACCACAGGTACACACACTGTGCACATGCCCACACCACACATACACACACACACATGTATATGCATCATATACATACACACATACACCATACACATACACACACGTGCACACATACATGCACTCATGCAAGCACCACACATGCGTGCAAGCACATGCACACATGTACGCATAGCACACATATGTGCACATGCACACACCACACATATGCATGCACATGTATACACCATATGCATGCATCACACACATGCATGCATCACATGCACACATATACACCACACACACACACACACACACACACACACACACACACCCCACATGCAGAAAACTTGCCCAGGACATTAAAATATGCTAGCCTCATTTGGACAAGAATCCCCTTATGAATGAATGTCCTTGAGAAACAGTCTTCCAGAAAAAGGACTATGGTAATATTACCTTCACAGAGCCTTCCAGAATACTCCACAGGGAAGTTGGGGGCTCCTCCCTCACAGCTGCAAGTGAAAGCCCCAAAGGTGTTTTGACAGGATGTCCCGGGCACACAGTCGTCCTCCTTCCTTTCACACTCATTGTAGTCTGCACAACATTTAGAAAACAAAAGAGAAAACCATCCCTAGGGCCTGTGGGTCCACACCCAGCCTCATGGGGACAGCACGTCTCAAGAAGGAGAGTTAGACCTTCCCAGGTGAGGCCAGTGGGGTGGCTCATTCTGGAGTGTTCAGGGGACTTTCTGCCCTGGAGCTAACTGGGGATGTTCGCAGGGGCTGTTCTGGAAAGAGGAGTGTAGTCCCAGGGCCGAGAGGGACGCTGGACCCGGCAGAGCCATCCCTTCTGTTCCCTAGAGTGACCAGGAGAGGAGCAGGCCCCACACCCACCCTGACCAGGCAGAGAGGCCCAGGCCACCTGCCTGTCACTTTTATGCTCAACATGTTAACAACAGCACAGGTCTACTGCAGAAAGTGGGTCACCAGAAAATTGTAGCAAATAACATCAACTCCCCTGCACCAGCTTGGTGCCGGGCCTCCTCCTGGTCTTATAAGGCACAGGCATGCCCAACCAAGAGCACAGCTGGCCTCTGCCACCAGTGCCTTCTGTCTCAGCACACCTCGGTTCTCACGGTGGCTCAACAGCCCAAGGTAAGACCCCGCCATGGTTCAGCACCTCCCCTCTTGTGGGGTGGTTTGTTGTCTCCAATTCTTTAGCCTTTAAAGACATGCTGGGCTGGGCTTGGTGGCTCAGCCTGTAATCCCACGCTTTGGGAGGCCGAGGTGAGTGGATTGGCTGAGCCTGCGGGTTCGAGACCCTCCTAGGCAACTTGGCGAGACCTCATCTCTACAATAAATCAAAAAATTAGCCGGGCGTGATAGCGTGCGCCTGTAGTTGCAGCTACTTGGAAGGCTGAGGTGGAAGGATTGCCGGAGCCCAGCAAGTTGAGGCTGCGGTGGCCGGGAGCGGCCACTGCACTCCAGTCTGGGTGACAGAGTGAGACTCCACTCAAAAAAATAAAATAAAATAAAAATAAATAAAGACATGCTGAAGATGAATAACTCTGTCTATAAACTATGGTCCAAGCTGAGACCTCAGTCCTCAGGATAAAGTCCTAGACTATGTAACATCCCAGAGTCCAAGCAGATGAATGTTTTTAAAGATATTAATGTGTATTACCAAATTGGCTTCTATGAAGTGGGAGTGAATTCTATTCCCACCACCAATCTATGCAAGTACCTGCCTCACTACACTTTCGTCAGTACTAGCATTAGCAGTAAAAAGACTTTTTTTAGCAATTTGGTCAGCAAAAAGAGAAATTTAAGCAGGTGTGGTGGCTCACACCTATAAACCCAGCACTTTGGGAGGCCAAGGCTGGAGGATTACTTGAGCCCAGGCACTCAAGACCAGATTGGGCAGCATAGCAAGACCCTGTCTCTACAAAAACTTTTAAAATTAGCTGGGCATGTGGCATGCATCTGTAGTCCCAGTTTCCGAGGAGGCTGAGGTAGGAGGATCACTGGAGCTCAGGAGTTCGAGGCTACAGTGAACTATGTTCACACCCCTGCACTCCAGTGTGGGAAACAGAGCAAAATGCTGTCTCTCAAAAAAAAAAAAAAAAGCAATTTAATTTAATGGGAATGTCTTTGATGATCACATCTTTCTTAGTCATTTGTGTTTCTTTTATATATTGTCTGTTTAGGACTTCTGTACACAATATTAGGTTTTTAGTATTTATCATCTATTTGTATGATCTCTCTATATATTTAGGATATTAATTCTTTATCAAATGTTGGAAAGTATTTTTGTGATTTGCTGCTTGTCTTATAATGGTGCCTTTATTTTGTTTTACATAAAAGATTTATATTTTTATGTAGTTAGCATTTCAGCCTTCCTATAAAAATCTGCCTTACTGTGAGAAATCCTTCTCACTCCAAAAATCAGAAAGTATTAACCTTTCATTTCAAAAAAGTCTTCCTTTCTTTTCTTACGTGTAACTATAAGTCACTTATCATTTATGCTCAAGTATGATGTGAGAAAAGCTCTAAACTACCATTTTTTCCCAGCTTTTCCTTCAATTATTTTCCTAGGGTCTCCTTGGAAACTGTGCTTGGGACAGACTGGCTGCAGAGAGGGGGGTGTGTCTGCCCTCAGCCCATGGAAATGAGCAGCAGGGGAGGGGGCAACACCACCTGGGAAGCTTTGCAGGTTTGCCTGAAGATGTTTTCAACCCTTAGACCTTAAAAAAAAAAATTAAAGTTGCAGTAAGAGCGACGAAGCAGGTCCTGTCTACTTAACGCTTTCATCTAATTCCAGGGAAGATTTTAAGAGGGACACAAGGGCATGACAACAACTTTCAAAAGTAGAGGGCGGGAGCTGGGTTCCAGCTGCCTCTGGTTCTGGAACACGGGTTAGGTCTCTGAACCAGCCTCTGCATACCCCATATGAAGGTATCGCTTCTGACCACCTCCAGCAGAGTCGTGTCCCGAAAGGCAGCGAGGAATCCAGCGGACACCTCCCGGATGTCCACGTCTGCAACAATCAGCAAGTGAAACTCCACCACGACGCTGCCGTTGGTGATGCTGGTGACTTCCATCCTGATCCCACCGGCGTCCATGTCCTGAAGCAGCGTGGCCGGCAGGGAGCCCCGCACCTTTGGGAAAAGACCAGGTGACAACAGCCACACATGACTCTTGGGCAGCCGCCCTGAGGGGGCCACTCCTGGGGCCACTCCTGGGGCCAGCAGCAGGGCTGACCTGTGGCTGGAAGGAAGAAGCCACAGGTTGTTTCTGGATCCCTTTCCTGTCTGCCGTGTCCCCAAGTTCAGCACATACACCTGGAGACATCTGTGATATAAGAGGAGTCTGTGTTCCCCATAACCAGCAAAAAGTGACAGAAAGATGTCTGCAGGCAGAGTATGGGGCTAGGAGCACAGGCAGGGACCTCACAGGGAATATAACTTGCTGGCTCTCCCTAAGGAATTCAGAACCTGCTACTCTTAGCTCAGAGCTATGGAAGACAGGGCTGAGCCAACTTCCTTTTTTCTAGAACAGTCTATTGCTGCTGATATTGCAGAACACCCCCCTTTTCCAGTCTTCCTCCCACTTGTCCCCAGACTGCTGCCAGGGAGCATTTCTGACATCCCTGCGAGGACAGGCGGGCCCCACCTCTGGAAGGCTTGCTTTATGCTCTGTCACTATGTTATCCCATTCCAGCCCTCCATGCTCAAAACACCAGAAAGACTCACAATGAGTTTTGTTTATTTGTTTGTTTGTTTTTTGAGTCAGAGTCTCACTCTGTCACCCAGTCTGGAATAATGACCAACATCATGCACATCTCCTATGGAAAAGGCACCTCCAGGGTTTATTCTCACCAAGAAAAACCAAAGGTGCAGAAGCTCAAGGCCAGGGTTCAAGGATTCACCTCCTAGCCCCTAGGCTATCCAAGGTAAACAAACTCATTATCACCTCTCAGAGGCTGCAGACCCCAGAGGGGCACCCAGCTGTCTTTGGTCAGGCTGCTGCTATCTCTACTGACTTCACAATCACAGGCCTGCTTGCCACCCCACCTCCCTCCCCCACCCCCTTCTCCTCCCTCCATTTCTCCCTCTCCCTCTCCCCTTCCCCCTCCCCCACCCCCTCCCTCTCTCTCTCCATTTTTCCCTCTCCCCCTCTCTCCCTCTCTCTCTCTCTCTCT
>CAUYQG010239897.1:0-10049 GCA_963574415.1 Tarsius wallacei | reverse complement strand
GCAAGATCATGCCAAGGCTTCTGGCCTGAGCAGCTGGAAGAGTTGCTGTTAGCCGGAGCAGTGCGGGCTGGCGGTGAGGGGAGGGGGGGGGTGCATACCTGTAGTTCCAACTACTAGGAAGGCTGAGGCGGAAGGATCGCCAGAGCCCAGCAGGTCAATACTGGGGTGGCCGTGAGTGTGACACTGCCCTCCAGCCTGGGCGACGAAGCAAGACTCCAACTCAAAAAAAAAAACAGAAAGAAGTCCAGTACACTGTACATGATTATCCTTTTCATGTAAACCAGCAACTACACAACAAGCACAGGCACATGTGTAAACACGCACACATGTGCATAGGTGAAGCAATCTTCACGTCCCATCTTCTGCTTTTCTACACTGTTTTAATGTTTGAACTCTGCACACGAATTACATTTATATACAATAGGAGTTATCCTGGTGTGAGATTCTGGGCTTTCTGTTTTCTTCTTTCTGCTTCTCTGACTATTAAAAAACAAAAGCCTGCTAAATACAATATAAAAAGAAACAACTCCCCAGCTACTCCTAATTTACTTTACCAAACCCTCTCCCACTGGGTAAAAAAAAAAAATCCCTTTTGCCAGCTGACTTCTTAAGGGGCCTGGACCAATGTCTTCCAAGCTTAATATGGATGTCTTTTCTAAGGAAAAAAATATATATTCTCACACAGTCCTGAGAATATGCTCCTGAATCGGATGTCTAGAAAACAGTCTTGAGAAATGAAGATCTTACTATCAGAAAATGGCTTCCAACTGAGAGGTACTGTTGCAATGGGAAGTTTCCACCTTGTGGCTGGTCTAGTGTTTCTGTGAGCCACCACTGAAGGAAAAAGCACTTGGTGACCTGCTCTGAATCAGGGACCCACAGAAACCAAAACTCCAGCGAGAAAAACATCCGTCGGAGACGAGAAACCAAGAAACCAGGCAGAGGTAAGCTGGATGCCTCCTCAGACGATGGTTATTTAGCTCAGCCACAGGATGGTGGGGTATGAGCCGAGGTGGGAAGGGAGAGGGGGCCTGGGACCGGAACCCACATGACGACTGTCAACAGCAGACTCTCAGAAGTTTCCAGGTGGCTGGGAGTCTGCACCAGAGGGAGAGGGCTCCTCCAGATCCCAGCCCAGAGGCAGAGCCACCAGCTGGGCAAGCAGCTTCCCAGCCGCTCCGGGGGTGGGTGCGACATGTGCTGGTGGGGGGGTGGGGAGAGGCGCTAAGTTGTGTAACACTCCAGCAGCCACGCTGCGCTCGGCAGAGTGGGGGGGGTGCTGAAAATATCACGCGGGGCCTGGGAGGTGCTGGTGATCCCATGGGGCCACCCGAAAGGGCTCTGCAGACGGCCCACCTGGCTCTCATGCAGCCTTCTGCCCAGCCACTGCGCCAGCTTCCCCAGGGTGCCGGGAGTGGCTGCTCAAAATGGACCAAAGTCCTCTTTGAGATGGCTCCTGGGTGGCTTCCTTCTGCAGTTTTCTGGAGGCTGATGAAGGCAGCAGCAACAGGGCGCCAGCTACCCACCTGTACCCGTGCCTGTCCTTCTGAGGTTAAACTCAAATGTCTTTGAACTTGGCACATGAATTACTTTGATATACAATAGGAGTTATCCTGGTGTGGGATTACAGGCCTTCTGTTTCCCTCTTTATGCTTCTCTGTTTATTAAAAAACAAAAGCCTGATAAGTACAATATAAAAAGAGACAATCCTCCTCCCCACTCCCCCCCATCAGCTACTCCTGATTTACTTTAACAGACTCTCCCCTGCCGCTGGGTAAAAGAAATCCATTTTGCCAGCTGACTTCTTAATAGGCCCAGACCAGGGACAGGGATGTACAAAACAGCACACTGAGCCCCCACTAGAGAAAAAAAAAAGTCACTTTACTGTTAGGAAAGCCTACAAAGGGAATCTGCTCACTTCCCCAAAGACCAAGGGCCATCTGTTAAGTCTTAGCCACCAGGAGCCATTCCTCTGTGGAATCAGCCAGCTGAACGAGTCTGCTGTACCATATTCATTGCCAGAGGGAAGGGAAGAAGCAACCAACAGCATCTGGAGAAGGCACAGGACAGGCCAAGGGCAACTTGGCTTGTCAGAAAGAGGGTGGGCTGTGGCCAGGCCCTGTCCAGGTCCCTCTGAGGTGAGGCCTGAGGAGGTCAGCCCTGCTGAGTTCTCTGGGTCAACGTTGCCCAGATCCTGCTCTCGGGGGCCCTGCCCACAAATGGCCATCACCAACGCAGACGCCACCCCACCATGCAGCAAGCCCCAGGGAAGCAGAGAGGCTCAGGTGAGCAGAGAGAGAAGGGGGAGGTGTGTGCAGCTAAGGACCATGCTGTGGGTGAGGGGGGTACAGCCACGATGGAGACCTGGCCAAGACACAGCAGGGGAGACGGCTGAGGCCCCAGGCCCTCTGTAATCCTCTCTGCTATCTCAGTTCTGGAAACACAGTATGAAGAAGCCCCAGGGAGACGTTCTCTTCCAGGACTGCGGAGCACGACAGCCAGCAGCTTCTGGGATGATTCGATACAGGTAAGGCAAAGGAGAAGCTCAGAATGGCAGAACCTCAGGCCACCCGATGTTGGAGCAGAGCAAACGTGTTTCAAAGCAGAAAACAGACGATGCTACTGAGGAACAAAGGCTGTGGTGATCCAAAGCAGCAACTGAACTAGCGTCGTAGCCCATGCTCTCCTCACCACATGACAGGCAGAGACAAGGGTCATGGATGCAATTCACCGGACACAGGCACTGCTGGGGCCCTGACACTGGGAGGGTGGGCATCGTGATGGGGCCGCAGGCTCCAGGGCAGATGGAAGGGGGCCGAACATCTTCCTTGGCACAGAGGCAGCAGATGCTACCGCAAAAGGGAGTGGTCTGGGCAGGGGCTTGGGGAAGGGCAGCTCTCCCCACAAGCTGGGAAAAGCCCGAGGGTCCAGCTGGTGCTCTGCATCCAGCATCTGCTGCGGAGCCCGAGGAGAGGAGGGAAGGCCGCGGGCTGTCATGGAGACGACCCCAGCGCTAAGGGAGGAGCACACGGTGCCACGCGCTCCCAGTCTGCTGTGGCTGCAACCGAGAAACACAGCTGTTGCCTCCCTGTCCACCCCCACGGCTGGCTATGGCTCCATTTCTCGCCATGCTCTGTGGGGAGCCACCTTCGGACTGTCCAGGAGGCTTCCCTGCCCTGCCCTACCTAAAGTCCAGGGGTCCCAAAGGAGAAGAGGGGTGCAGCTTCCTCCAGACTGTCAGAGGGGAAGCCAAAAAAGTTAGGTGATGGCGCAGGCAGCACCGAGCCAACGCCTGTCTGGCTGCACAGCATGTCCCTCTCTGCAGATTCTCCACATTCCAGGTCTTGCAGCTGAGGCCTGTGAGTACATCCCACAACCTCTGACTACTGGCTGGCCAAGTGAAAGGAGCCCTGTGGACCACAGGCGTGTAGTGTTAAAGAGTCAATGTCAACCACAAGCCCCGAAGCCACCCACCCACCAGACGTCTGCAGGGTATGCAGGGGGAAGCAGAGAACACAAGAAAATACAGCCTAGTAAGCAGCAGAGTCACCACTGCCAGACACTGGGGGACTCTGCGTACCCACGACACCCACAGGGCCCCCAGCCGCTGATCACGTGAGCCTTTTCCATCCAGATGGACAGAGCCGCAACCCTGGGAGTCGCCTGTCTCAAACACCAGTGATAAATCCAGTATATATTCACACACCTATATATACTGAGGTACACAGGAGCTAAACTTCCCTGCACTCAAGAGGTTTATAGTCTAACATGGGGAGATCGATAATAATTAATAGATGGAAAAACAGAAAAAAATAGCAAGACTGCAGACGAAAAGCAAACCATATCGATGATTACATTAAAGTAAGTGGATTAACATTCCGGCTAAAAAGCAGACATTTTCAGATAGGATTTTTAAAAAGCAAAACTCCACTATATGATATTGGTAAAAGATATACCTGCTATTTAAAGATACAAACACGCCAGCTCATGCCTGTGATCCCAGAACTTTGGGAGACCGAGGCAAGAGGATTGTCTGAGCCCAGGAGTTTGAGACCAGCCTAGGCAACATAGCAAGACCCTGTCTCTACAAAAAATAAAAATAAAAAAATTAGCCAGGCATGATAGCATGTGCCTGTAGCCCCAGCTACTTGGCAGACTGAGGTGGAAGGATCACCTTAGCCCTGGAGGTAGAGTCTGCAGTGAGCTGTCATTGGGCCCCTGCACTTCGGTCTGGGCAACAGAGTAAGATCCTGATTTAAAATAAATAAATAAAAATAAAGACATAAACAGGTTAAAAAACAAAAGGGTGGGAAATGGCATATCATGAAAATACTGACCATAAGAAAGCTAAGGCAATATTAATATCAAAGTAGACTTTAAACCAAGGAATATCACCAACTATAGAGGGATGTTTTGCATTGATAAGAGGTTGAATTCATCAAAAAGACATACTAATCCTAAATGTGTAAGCAGCCAATAACACAGCCAATAACCAACCGAAATGGATGGAGCAAAAACAGATAAAATGAAAGGAAGAAACAGACAACCAAAAGATGTAGTTGGAGGTTTGGTCATTCCTCTCTGTTATTGATAGACAAGAAAAAAAAGGAGGAAATGCAAAATACTGACATGAGGAATAAAAGGGAGGCATCACTACAGACTTTAAAAAGAAAACCACTTTATACCAACAAACTCAACAGCTTAGATGAAAAGGACAAATCCTATTCCCTGAAAGACATAAATTCCTAAAACTGACACAAGAAGAAATGAAAAACTGAATAATCTTATATCTACTGAAGAACTGAATCTGCAATTAACCCCTCCCACCCACACACACAAAACTCTAGGCTCAAATGGTTTGTTTCACTGGTGAATTTGAGCGAACATTTAATAGAATCACAATACCAACCTAACACAAACTTTTTCACCTTGTGAGGCCAGCACATGCCTGATACCAAAACCAGAGGAAGACATTGCAAGGCAAGAAGATGTAGACCCATATCTCTAACGGACATAGAGGCACGAATTATTCATGAAATATTGGCAAATTGAGTTCAACCATATATAAAACAAACCTAAAAATGCAGAGTTGGCATCGTCTTCGAAAGTCAATCAATATAATGGGCCACAATGACAAAGTAAAGGAGAAAAAGCATCACCGCCACAGACACAGAGAAAGCATTTGACCAAATTCAACCAATTAATTGGACTAAAAAACTGCCAGAGGGCAAGTGTAATTAACATGAAGTTGCTGATCCTTCCAATTAACTCAAGCTGCAGATGAGCCAGCTTGTGCTCTCTGGAGCATTGCACTTTTGTTTTAATTAAAGGAACACCGGTTCTTTTGGCACAGGCTTCCTGAGATCCACTGCACTGGGCCCACTGGACACAGCATGAGGGTCCACAGCCAGGATAGGCTCCACGTGACCCCTGTCCCCTCAGATGCCCTCACTCCGACACTTGCACACGTGAGGCCTGCAGACGAGCATTATCCTGTGAGAGGGCAGGGCTCTGCATTCCAAGGACCCAGGAGCCCTCATGACACATCTCTGTCATGTTGGAAGTACGAAGCCCATAGTCAAGATGTGCTGGACACAGTCCTGGGACAGCCCCGCGCCTCAGAGCACAGGCTACCTGTTGGGGAGGGGGGGCTGTGTCCATGAGACAAACGCCAGCCGGCACCAGTGGAGACGGGCCTGGAGCCTTCTACAAGACCCCCTGTAAGCCTGAGCGTAGCATCACACCAGGTGCCCCCCAGCAGTCTTCTCCAGTCTCCTGCATAGATGCTGAGGCTGGGCTACACTGGGAGCAAAGGTCCTCATCACCCACACACAGCAGGCACTCACTCGTACCCGGTCAAATACGCCCAACACCAACCCACCCGGCTTCGAGCAGAGCCATGGGGCTCATGCACCAGACTTCACAAGGGGGCTTCCAGGTGCCAGGGACCCTGCTCCACCCCACTCTGGCTCTGACACCTCACTGCCCTGCACTGGAGACCCTACGCCTTCAGAGCTGAGGGACACAGACCACATGGGCTCCATGTCTGCCTGTGTGCACAAGATGACCACTCCTAACCTCCTGCCCAGTGAGCCTGACACTAGCAGTGGGAGGCGGCAGGTCTCTCCTCTCTCTCAGACACTAGTAGGGAAGCGGGGAGGAAAGCACTGGGCTGAGGCCCACATGTAAGATTCCGTACCTCCTAACCAACCCCTCCCCAACACTGGCCTCTCTGGACCCAAAGTCTTCCCCTGCGAGGGCCCAAGGCTTCTACAGGGACAAAGCACCTCGGGCACTGGCCTTGACCTCCAGCAGGCACAGGGCCTCAATGCTGCTCCTTAAAGGTACACAGGGCGAGGACATCAAAGGCAGGCTGCCACCCTGGGTATCGGGCAACATCATGGGCACCTCCACAAGGAGTGGACAGCTAGGAGAGCAAAGTCTAAGCCCAGGAACCAGAGCCCTGCCCTGGTGAGCACTCCCCGGGACAACTCACAAGCAAACAGGGACCCTTCATGGCCACCGAGGGCCTGGTTCTCAGCCTCTGCTTCTCCATCCATGCGCACAAAACTCACACGCTCACTCACACTCAATGAGACATTCACACTCTCACCACGTGCACAAAAATACACACACACTCACACATACCCACAGTCACACAAATACACACACATTTGCACACTTGTGTGTGCATATAAACACACTCATCTGCACTCAGTCTGACATTCATGCACACTTATGCACACATAAACACATCCATATGTGCATGCTCACACACTCAGCCACACACAAACACGTGTACATGCATGGTCACACATTCACGCACAAGCATTTGTGTGTACACACACATTCACACAGTTGCACTCTCAGGCACGCACAAACATCTGTACGTGCACACTCACATTCACACACACACACTCCCAGACACACACAAACACTTCCATACATACACATGCACACATTCACATAATTGCACTCTCGGACACACACAAACACATCCATGCATGTATACTCACACATTTGCACACTCAGGCATGCACAAACACATTCATATGTGCACGTGCACACATTCACACGCTAGCACGCTCATGCACACACAAACACATTTGTCCATGCACTCCCACACATTTACACACCCGCGTGCTCAGGCACACACACATTTGTACACACATGCTCATTCATACACTTGCACACTCGAGCACAAACACATTAATATGTGTATGATCACACAAACATGTACACGTACAAGCACACATATTTACACACTCATATGCACAGACACACAAACACACTCATACATGCACACTCACATATTCACACACTTGTACACTCAGGCACACACAAACACATCCGTATGTGTATGCTCACACACTGACACACTTGCATGCTCAGGCACACACAAACAAATCTACATGCACACACACACTTGCACGCTCATGCTCACACTCATACAGCCTAACCCACAGACCCCCAAGGACAGCCCAGGTGCCCTGAGGGGTACCCAGCCCGAAGTCTCACCCAAAGCAGACCCTAGGGTTAGGGGGGAAAAGCAAAGACAGGCCAGGGCAAGTGGTCCTTGAGCATAAGCCCTGGGATACCTGGGTCCTTGTCCTGGCCCCGAGACCCACATGAAGCCAAACTCCTCCCTGAGCCTCTTCTGCCTTCTCTGTGAGCTGAGCAGCCCCTGCTAGCCCAGAGACCTTGGGGCCCGGGAGCTCTGGCCGGGGCTCTGGAAGCAGCACCAATTCCCCAGACCCGCAGCCATGACCTCGCTGGCAGCCCCCAGCAGCTGCAACAGAAGAGCAAGCCTCAGTGCGCTCAGTGGTCAGAGCAGTGGTTCTCAGCTGAGGTGACTCTGCCGGCCGGGGGGCACGTGGCACTATCTACAGCCACTCCGTGGAGGGGGAGGTTGCTACTGGCATCAGTGGGTAGAGACCAGGGATGCTGCTGAACACCCGATTGTGCACAGGGCAGTCCCCACACGTGAAGTCATCCAGCCTGATGCCAACAGCGCTGAAGCTGAGCCCGGGGCAGAGACGGCTGGCACTCCGCTCAGCAGAAGGCACCTGTGCCTCTAGCCCCCACCCTGGGTCAGCCTGGGAAAGTTGAGGACATCCTGTGGTGAGAGCCACACCCAGCTGAGATCCACCTCTCGCACCTGTGACAGCCCAGGGGGGGTGCCCCAATTCCCCCAGTCCATAGACGGAGTCCTCTGACAGGTTCTGAGGCTGCCCCAGCCCTGGACACGGAGCAGTCTGTTCACCAAGCCAGATCTTCAGCTCCCGTCAGACGTGAGTTTCATAACCAGCCTACAAACCATTTCCAACCTACTCGGTCGCGCCTGCGGCTGCCAAGATTCACCTATCACATTCAGCCTGAAGAGTGGAGCCAACCAGCTCAGCGGGTCTCTTCTGGACTTCCCAGGCAGTACCCTGGTCACAGCCCCACCCCACACCCTCCCCACGGCTGCCCTCGACTGTCCTAAAGGTGAGATTTCTCTGAGCTTCCCCAGGTAATGAGACAACCTGCACCGCGGTCTTGACGGCCCAGAACAGAAAACACACCCATCAGAGAGGATGGGGCGGAGGCGGCAAGCTGTGGAGTTGGGTCTGTAGGCCAAACACCCACATGACCCAAGGCCTCTGCTGCCCAGGGTAGCAGGGACACCTTGTGCCTGGTCCCCAACGCCCTGGCCCCCGACGCCTCCAGGTGGACCTTCCCCCCGACACTCCGCCGATGGAGTGAAGCTTTCTGGAAGCCACAGGGAACCATGTGGCACTGTCCACAACATGGAAGGGCGTGGCATCCGGCATCTGTGGGGAGAGACCAAGGATGCTGCTGAACATCCCACAGTGTGCCGTGCCGAAGCGCCACACGGCTGGAGGGATCAGGACCCTGGGAAGGTCTCCCAGAGGGCCACCAGCTGGCTGCTGTCCCCTGCAGCTCTTCTGCGGGAGAGGCAGAGGAAGGACACCACACCGACAACCTTCTGCCATCTGGAGAGAGCACCAAAGTGTCAAGTGCTCACCTGGCCCAATGCTGCGAGTCACTCAGGATACAAGAGTGATCCAAAGAGATGAAACCCGCCTCCTTCAATGTGCTTCTGGAGCGAGGGGGTGACCAGGAGGCCGGCAGCACATAGCAAATGTCAGAAAGCAGGCACGTGCTTTTGCTTGGAAGTGGGAGCCAAACGTGGGGCACACGGGCGCAAGGATGGGAACAACAGACAATGGGGACTCCTAAAAGGGGAAGGGAGGCAGGGAGCAGGCAGGGGTTGAAAGCCACCCACTGGGTACCACGGCCACTACCTGGGCGACGGACCCAAAAGAAGCCCAGACTTCACCATCATGGGATACACCTGCATCACAAACCTGCACACGTACCCCTGAATCTAAAATAAAATAAAAAGAAAGCAAGGGGCACAGCGTGTGAAGGCTGGCCACAGCGGAGGGGGCAGCAGGTACAGCGAGGCCAGAGGGAAACAGTGTGCGCTAAGAGGTCAGCGCTAGGGAAGAGCCCAGGCAGGCCGGGGCCATGAGGAGCAGGAGCAGGGCTTCACGTGAGCCTGGCTGAGAGGAGGCCGGAAGGAGGACACGCAGCAGCCGTCAGTGCTCTTGTGGTTCCACCACTGCAACCTGGTGCCAGGCGGGTGCCCCTCCCAGCCTCTGAGATGGCCCAGAGCCGAGTGACTGCCCTGGCCAGCCAGCTGTAAGCCACGGGCTGAGGCGGCTCGCGGCTGAAGAGCGTACTGCCACTCAGACTGGCCTTGGGCACCGAGGCAGCCAGCCAGGCAGACAGAGGGTGGGGCGGGTGGAGCTCGTTCAAGGGACAGCAGAGTGGGGCTGGCTACCACGGAGGGGACCGCAGGAGTGGCCAGGCCCGAGGGGACCAGGGAAGATCACGCATCAGGGCACGTTGTGGGCTTGGACCTGAAGAAACAAAGAGCAGGGCACCGGGCAGGTGAGGCCCAGCAGAGAGGCCTCACTGGCCGCCGCACTGGGAAGTCACGGGAGGCCTCAACTGATCCTCCCACCTCGGCATCCCAAAGT
>CAUYQG010239892.1:0-20775 GCA_963574415.1 Tarsius wallacei | reverse complement strand
AAAAAAAAAAAAAAAAAAAATTTAAAAAAAAAAAAACACAAAAAAAAAAACAAAAAACATACAATTTTAACAAATTATAATAATTATTTCACATTTTTTTTTTTTTTTTTTTTTTTTTGGTAGGAGTCTCATGGACACCATAGCCTCAACCTGCTGGTCTCAGGTGATTCTTCCACCTGAGCCTTCCAAGTAGCTGGAATCACAGGCACATGTCACCACGCCCAGCTAATTTTTTGATTTATTGCAGAGACAAGGTCTCGCCAGATTGTCCAGGCTGATCTTGAACCCCTGACTCAGGCAATCCTCTCACCTCCGGCTCCCAAAGTGCTGGGATTACAGACATGAGCCATTGTGCTCAGCTTATTTCAGATCCTTTTAAGGAAATAAAATATTTCATGTAGTAACTGAAGACTTTGTTGTAACTCTCTTCCCTGAACCCATTCCCTTTTCTTTCTTCGCAGAGGTAACCTGAGAATTCTGGGAATGTATGTTTCTGGTTATGTTTTTTATATTTTTATTACATGTGAATTTGTATGATCAATATATGGTGGGGTTTTTGTTTTATGGTAACTGCCTATTTTGAGGCTAACCTTTTTGGGTTTTTTTGTTTGTTTGTTTTTGTTTTTATTTGGTAGAGACAGAGTCTTGCTATGTTGTCTAGTCTGGTTTTGAACTCGTGGCCTCAGGTGGTCCTCCCATCTCGACCTCCCAAAGTGCTGGGATTACAGGTGTGAGTCACTGTGCCTGGTGGAGGCTAACCTTTTTTTTTTTTTTTTTTTTAATCATGTTAATACATGTAGATCTAGTTCTTTAATTTTAGCTACTACATATCATTCTATTGTATGATTATACTGTTTGTTTAAACAATCTCCAGTTGATAGACATGTAGGTTGTTTCTAATTTTGGGATATTACACATATGCTAAGTTAATACTAGCTGCTGTAATGGATAAATCCCCAAATCTCAAAGGCTTAACATATTGTTAGTTTCTTTCCTTTTTTTTTTGAGTTGGAGTCTCACTCTGTTGCCCAGGCTGGAGTGCACTGGCATGCTCACAGTCACTGTAGCCTTGACCTGCTGGGCTCAGGCAATCCTTCTGCCTCAGCCTTCCAAGTAACTGGAACTATAGGCATGCACCACCACACCCAGCTAATTTTTTGATTTATTGTAGAGGCGAGGTCTTGCCAAGTTGCCCAGGCTGGTCTCAAACCCCTGGGCTCAGCCAATCCTCTCACCTCAGCCTCCCAAAGTGCTGGGATTACAGGAGTGAGCCATTGCTCCAGGCAGTTTATTTCTTGCTCATATAGAATCCTTTCAGTGGAGAAGAAGGAGCTGTGTTCTTTTTTTTTTTTTGAGTTGGAGTCTCACTCTGTCGCCCAGACTGGAGTGCAGTGGCACGCTCCCAGCCACCGCAGTCTCGGCCTGCTGGGCTCCGGCGATCCTTTTGCCTCAGCCTTCCAAGTAGCTGGAACTACAGGCATGCGCTACCATGCCCGGCTAATTTTTTGACTTATTGTAGAGATGAGGTCTTGCCAAGTTGCCCAAGCGTGTCTCGAACCCATGGGCACAGGCAATCCACTCACCTCAGCCTCCCAAAGCATGGGATTACAGGCTGAGCCACCGAGCCTGGTTTGGAGCTGTGTTCTTTGGAGTCATTAACGAATCCAGGGTCTGTCATTGTCAATCTATACTTTCCAAGTTTGCTTTAGGCATCAATATCCATTCAACAAACATAAGAGAATAGAGACTGTTAGAGGTTTTTTGTTTTTTGAGATGGACTCTTACTCTGTCACCCAGGCTGGAGGCCACCGCATCCTCAACCTGCTGGGTTCAGGTGACCCCTCCACCTCAACCTTTCAAGTAGCTGGAACCACAGGTGTGCGCTACCATGCCTGGCTAACTTTTTGATATATTGTAGAGATGAGATCTTGCCAAGTTGCCCAGGCTTGTCTCCTTCACCTGGGCTCAGGCAGCCCTCTTACCTCTGCCTCCCAAAGTGCTGGGATTACAGGCGTGAGCCACTGTGCCCAGCCTTGTGTTAGAGGTTTTCAAGGGCCAATCCTTAGAAGTGGCATACATCATTTCTATCATATGGCACCACTTGAGGCCTACATTCCCAACAAAAGGGACTGGGAAATGAGTCATTGGTTTGGCACTAAATTCCAAGAAACAACTTTACACTATAGAAAAAGAATACAAAATCTTGACGGATAACTGGCTGCCTCTGCCCTACAAATAATGTTTGGAACTGTCTCTTTGTACATATATTTGCAGGGTTCTTGGGTATATATCTAGAAGTGAAATTGTCAGTTTGATATTATGTACATTTTAAGTTTATTAGATATTGCCAAATTACTTTGTTCAATAGCACTGTATGAGGGGTCTGGTTTCTCAATGTTTTTGCTACTATTTGAACTGCCATACCATGTATTTTTACACAGCTATGTGCTATTATTGCCACTGAACTATGTGGGAAAGATAATACTTGTAACTGACCGTGATCTTGGTTTAGAGCATTTTAGAAGAGTGGACACTGCCTAAATGTCTAAACCAGTTCTGTCCAATAGGAATATAATATGAACCACATATAGTTTTAAAATTTCTGTTAACCACATTTTAAAAAGAGAGTGAAAGAGGAGAATTTAATTTTAATAACTTATATTTTGTTTAACTCACTATATCCAAACTATTACCATTTTGAAATATCCAAATTAAAATATTAATGATATATTTTACATTTTTTATGCCAAATTTTAAAAATCCTGTGTATGTTTTTCTTACAGCACATCTCAATTGGTAGTATCACATTTCAAATATTTAACTATATGGGACTAGGGATTCCTATAATAGACAGTTCAGATTTAGACTTACTATAACAACCCCCCCCCCCAAAAAAAAACTACAAGAGCGAAAACTTTAATTCTGGAACATAAATCTGACAATTTTTTTTTTTTTTGAGCTGGAGTCTCACTCTGTCACCCAGACTGGAGTGCAATGGCTGCTCCTGGCCACTGCAGCCTCGATTTGCTGGGCTCCGGCGATCCTTCTCCTCAGCCTTCCAAGTAGCTGGAACTACAGGTGCGCGCTACCACGCCCGGCTAATTTTTGATTTATTGTAGAGATGAGGTCTCTCCAAGTTACCCAGGTGGGTCTCGAACCCATGGGCTCAGACAATCCACTCACCTGAGCCTCCCAAAGTGCTGGGATTACAGGCTGAGCCACCAAGTCCGGCTTTAATCTGACAATTTAAAAATCGTTTTAAAGGTGTCTCATCACAGTCACCAATACATGTTTACTTAGCTTTTGGAAAATTAGCAAGTTGAATTTATTTTCCCTAGATTTCTTTCTATAATTAGATAATAAATTGATTTAGATTTAAATTGCTGAATTTTTAATTTCTCCTCTCAATGTTTATGGAATGGCAGATGAATGTAGTTTTCTATTTTTGTGTAGCAACTTAAACTTAGTGGTTTAAAACAACACCCATTTATTATCTCACAGCTCTGTAGGTTAAAATCTAAGCAATTTTGGTCTGGTGCTCTGCCGAAGGTCTCACAAAGCTGAAGTCAAGGTATCAGCTATAAGATTTGGGGGAAAAATTCACTTCCAAGCTCATTCCAATTGGTAGCAGAATCTGTTTTCTCATTGTAGGTTTAAGATCAACTGTTTTCCTAGTGGCTGTCAGACAGGAGCTGATTATCACTCTTAGAGGCCACCCATCTTCCTTCTCAAGGCTCCCTCCATCTTCAAACCATCACTGGCATATGGAGTTCTTTTCATGCTTCAAATCTCTCAGTGTCCTCCTGCTGCCAGCCAGAGAAAGCACTCTGCTTTTAAGGGCTCATGTGATTAGATCCAGCTTACACAGCTAATCTATCTGTCTTAAGATCAACTTACCATATATTATAACACAATCATGGGAGTGATATCTCTTTAATATTCACGTTTCAGTGATTAAGGAGGGGGCATCTTCAGGGGGCCTTTTAGAAATTCTGCACAACACAGCAGAGAAGCAAGATGGAAGAACATATTAGTTATTTTGTTTAGAGGTTTTTTAAATTATTTTATTTTATTTTATTTTAGAGTTGGAGTCTCACTCTGTTATCCAGACTGGAGTGCAGTGGCACACTCACAGCCTCTCCAGTGTTGACCCGTTGGGCTCTGGCAATCCTTCTGCCTCAGCGTTCCAAGTAGCCAGAACTGCAGGCATGTGCTACCACACCTGGCTAATTTTTTTGATTTATTGTAGAGACGAGGCCTCACCAAGTTGCCCCAGCTGGGCTCGAACCTGCAGGCTCAGGCAATCCACTTGCCTCAGCCTCCCAAAGAGCTGGGATTACAGGCTGAGCCACCGAGCCCAGCCTTAATTTCACAAACGAAAACAAAATACTTTGCTCATTTCTTTTGGTTTCCATTTCCACCAGCCTGATCTAAGTTACCATCAGCTCTTAGCTGAGCTTGAGTGCTTAACTGGTATTTCTGGTACTGCATTTATCTCCCTTCAAACAATTTTCTATACTGCAATCGGTGTGCTCTTTTAAAATTGGATGTAAGTTGTATTGCTTTTCTGCTGAAAACCCATCAATGTCTTCAAGTTGAAGTTAGGATATAATTCAACATGCTTGATGAGGTCTATAGGCCTTACCTTTTCCTTCTGGCAACTTTATCTAGTCTCACTTCGATCAACCTCTGTTCTTGATAAATTTCTGTGCTCTAATCACAGTGGTCTTGATTTAGTTCCTGGAACCTGCCATTCTTTCCTGCCTCGGGGCCTGGGCACATTTGTTTTCTCCTTTTCTCCAACTGTCTGACTCGACCATTAGGTCTTATTTTAAATATCTCTTCCTCATAGATGTGTTTCTTTACCTTTCTTTTTAGTTTTTATAGCATCCTTTGCTTTTTATGTATATCCACTTACCACTACAAAAGAGAGAGAGTGTGTGTGTGTGTGTGTGTGTGTGTATTATGTGTTTTTTAATGTCTCTTCCCCATACTGAGGGCAACCTTTGTGTATCTAGCATCTAGTACAGGTCGTAACACAGTAAACTGTCAATGAATGTTTGTTGAATAAGCGAATACAGCTTCAATTTTGTATCTCCTCAGTCCACCAGATTCTTTTCTTTCTGGATTTGTATAGGCTTATTCTCATCTCCTTTCTCTCTTTTTTTTGAGTCAGAGTCTCACTGTCACCTAGGCTGGAGTACAGTGGCACGCTCATAGCCACCACAGCCTTGCCTTGACCTGCTGGGCTCAGGCGATCTTTCTACCTCAGCCTTTCAAGTAGCTGGAACTACAGGCGTGAGCCAACACAGTCAGCTAATTTTTTGATTTAGTGTAGAGATGAGGTCTTGCCAAGTTGCCCAGGCTGGTTTTGAACCCATGGGCTCTCAGACAATCCTCTCACCTTGCCCTCCCAAAGTGCTGGGGTTATAGACTTGAGCCACCACGCCTGGCATGAGCGTATTCTTAATTCTTCATGTATATTTTCGCTTACAACTTTACCTTCTAGTGTATAGCTCTGAGAAAGACCCTTTTAGTACATCCTATCTTTTCCTATCTTTCTTAATTTCACAAAGAAAAAGAAGCAAAAGACAAATCTGGTTAGAAATATCAAAGACAATTTTTTTCCTGATGACTTGATTCCGTAAGGATCTCTAAGATTACTATAGAGATATTACCATTGTTGTCTTTTATGGAGTTGAAGTTTGATCCTTATAATTTCTTATTCACATTTTTTCTACTTTGTGAATCTAAATACACAAACTAAAATCCCAATTAGCTGTTTTTTTGATAAGTATATTGTACTATAGCTAACATTCACCTTTGCTTAAAAAAAAAACAAAAGATAAGATGTAATGCCTTAAAATTATATACCTATGTGTGCGTATATGTGGTATTTTTCTTTTTTCTTTTTTTTTTTTTTGAGTTGGAGTCTCACTCTGTTGCCCAGACTGGAGTGCAGTGGCCGCTCCCGGCCACCGCAGCCTCGACCTGCTGGGCTCCGATGATCCCTCTGCCTCAGCCTTCCAAGTAGCTGGAACTACAGGCGCGTGCTACCACACCTGGCTAATTTTTTTTATTTATTGTAGAGATGAGGTCTCGCCAGGTTGCCCAGGTGGGTCTCGAACCCGCGGGCTCAGGCAATCCACTCACCTCAGCCTCCCAAAGGTGCGGGATTGCAGGCAGAGCCACCGAGCCCGGCTGGTATTTTTCAAAATGTGATGAGGTATATGATATATATATATAATGTGTATGTACTTATATACATATATATAAAATTCTTACTTAGATTAAAACTCTAGAGGGCAAGAATTGTGTTGTAGATATGTTCTTTATTGAACCTAACATATTACATAAATGTGAGGAGTGACAATTATTAAGTCAAGCCATCACTAATTTTTGCAAAAGGAATAATCTCTGAAGTTTTGGGATGTGATTTCTGGCAACTCAATAATTATTAGTTCATATAGTCTTGGTTTGAGGCAACTTATGAAGTTTCATCTATTACTTGGAAAAATACTGGTCTTACTATTCACAGTCCACTTATATGTAATCCTCCCTTACATATAATTAGAGGAACAAAAATGTTGTTTTTTTCAAAGCAGGATTTATTGAGAGAACAGAAAAGTTCTCACAGTGGGAGGGGACCTGAGGGGTTGCCCCAAAAATGTTTGCAACTTTTCAGAGGCACATGGAAAGTTAACTATGCATCTATAAACAATTTTCAGTGTTTTAAAATAAATAAAAGCAATTTTTTATTAAAAACTTCTTTGCCTGGGTATGCTCTAATCTTGAGTTGATAAATATAAATATCTTTGTATAAGACTTTGTCAACAATGTAAACCTGCAGAGGGTTGACATTATCTGCTTCCAAAATAACAATTGTAGTCAGTATGATAGTAATAAGCATTTCCTGTTTCTGTTGCTGCTATGCACTACATTTATTGAGAGCTTGTTTAGGCACTGGTTTATATTTATTACCTCTTTTTTTTTTTTTTAGTTGGAGTCTCACTCTGTTGCCCAGGCTGGAGATCAGTGGCACACTCACAGCCACCGTAGCCTCGACCTGCTGGGCTCAGGCCATCCTTCCGCCTCAGCCTTCCAAGTAGCTGGAACTACAGGCATGGGCTACCATGCCCGGCTAATTTTTTTATTTATTGTAGAGGCAAGGTTTTGCCATGTTGCCCAGGCTGGTCTCAAACCCCTGGTCTCAGGGAATCCTCTCGCCTTAGCCTCCCAAAATGCTGGGATTACAGGGTTGAGCCACTGCACCTGGCCTTATTGCCTCTTTTAATCACAAAAAGTAATATGATACAGGTTTTATTATTAACTTATTTGCAGATGAAAAAGCAGAAGCACAGAGATTTTAAGGAACATGTTTTCACCATCCCTGGTGCCACTAGGGCATTAACTTAGGCATTCAGACTTGAGAATTTATAGTTACAATGTTCATTTTATAATTCTTATGCTACATTGCAAACATCTTCTACAGAGAAAAATCCCAATAAAGATGCAAATGTAGAAATTGCTTGAATTTGACCACTGCCATTTGCTTAGTTCAGGCTGTTATCACTTCTTGCCTTGATTACTTTTAGTAGCTTCCCAACTAATTTCCCTGCCACTAATCTCTTTTCCTTCTGATCTAGCTTCACTGGACTCTGCAGTATTATTTAATTCACTGTGATCACATTCATATGTGATATCATGTTATTTCCTACCTTTCTGCCTTTGTAGATAATGTTCCTTCTGCCTGGAGCATCCACTTTCTTGGCTAACTAGAACTAAACTGTCTCTAGCAGGGAGGATGTTGGGTTTTTATTTTATCTTTCACCCAAGTATTTTGCCTCAGGTGCTACTGTAGATATAGATCAGTCTAAGGTCTTTACACCAAATATTTATCAAAACTCTTGCCTCTAATGGAAGAAAAAGTTAACAATTGGTGCTGCTTATTAAAAACATAATTTAAGATGCAGACATTCTTCAAACAAGAGACTAAAAAAAGTAGTTCGTAACCTGGTATATGGTTCATAACAATGGCAACATTTTAAAAAAATACATAGTTTTTCCACTTACTAAGATGCCCGGAGATATTTTTTTTCCATTTATTATTTAACTAATCCTGTGATCTATTTAACATTTTCAGTTTCAATATTTATTTATTTATTTTTATCTTGGGAGGGGTCTTTGTCACCCAGGTTGGAGTGCAGTGGCATGATCACAGCTCACTGCACTCTCAAACTCCTGGGCTTAATGATTGTAAAATCATTATTCCTTTGCATAATGCATTCAAAACTTAAGTGTGTCCTTCAGAACCAGAATTTTATTTATATATTAAAAATATCTAGTTTATGAAGTATAATATTATGTAAAACTGGCCGGACTCAGTGGCTCAAACTGTAATCCCAGCACTTTGGGAGGCCAAGGCGAGTGCATTGCCTGAGCCCGCAGGTTCGAGACCAGCCCAGACAACTTGGCAAGACCTTGTCTCTACAATAAATAAAAAATTAGTCAGGCATGGTAGTACGTGCCTGTAGTTCCTGCTACTTGGAAGACTGAGGCAGAAGGATTGCCAGAGCCCAGCAGGTTGACGCTGGGGTGGCTGTGAGTGTGCCACTGCACTCCAACCTGGGTGATGGAGTGAGACTCCAATTCAAAAAAAAAACAAAATAGTAAAACTATTCTTGACTGTAAAGGAAAAGAGAAAGAAATAGGACAAGTGACATCAGCTTTAGCGGAGGTCTGTACAAAAATGAAGATTGAAATCCAGTTGAGCTGGGTGTGGTGGTACCTACCTGTAGTCCCAACTTTTCCAGAGGCTGAGGCAAATGGATCACTTGAGCCCTGGAGGTTGAGGCTGTTGTAGTGTACTATGATCAAGCCTGTGAGTAGCCCACTGTGCTCTAGCCTGCACAACATAGTGAAACTTGTCTCTAAATTTAAAAAATAGATATATTGAAGATCAAATATAAAATAAAAGCATTCTCTCAGAATGAGATCTTACAAATGAATAGCAATAATTAATGCCTTACAGTTGCTCAAGCCAGCTAATTAAACATCACAGTGAAAAAGTCTATTAAATATTACAGTAAGTAATTAGAATATTTTTATGTGCTTACATAGGTCAAAATTATCAAACCATGAAACTGAATTTCTTCTCATTTCCCCAAGGACTATAAAAGATTTTAATTAATTAAGCTTTCTGTATTGAGAATTCCTTGGTTTTGAGAGCTTTTTATTTTACTATGACTTTTCTAAGAGGTTGTCATATAAAGATAGATTTATGTATGGCTTGGTAGTTTTTGTGCTTAATATATACCATGACAAAATTATTATAGGTATACAGTTCTTAAGCATATGCGATCAGCTATGTCAAACAAGGTACTGAGTCATTTGAGTTTATTTTCTTATTCACTTTTTCCCACCTCATTACGGAAAGGATTTCAAATGACAAACTAATTTTACTACAATGAAAGTAATATTATTCATTAAAAATTAAGTACCTATCATATGCCAAATACTGTGCTAAATGCTACTTATTCAGAGATAAACATGTGCCTTTCCTCAAGAGGTAATTGTTTTAGAGGAAAAGTCAGACTAACCCATAAATACAATACAATGTGAGTATAATAAAAGTTATTATTAACTCTATTATGTATGAAGTGGTATACTGGGTACTTTACATGATGTTATTATCTATTTTTCAGGTAAGGAAATTAATTATTAGAGACATTAGGTAACTTGACCAAGGCCACACATTAAGTGGCAGAATTAGAATTTGAACTCAGATGTGTCTGACTTCAGAGCTGCCTCTATACAGTACACTGATAAGAGTTAGATGTGATTCAGAGGATTTTATGGGGACACTGAGACCAATGTGCCAGAGTAGGCCATTGGATTCTGAAAGGGGATGCTAAAGTTTAAATGACTCGATAGGAATTAGCCAAGAGGAGGAAGGAGCTGGAAAACATTCCAACAGATTACCATGTATAAAGACATGGAGATGAGAAACATAGCCTATTTGGGACTTAATCTAGCTAACTTTTATTTCTCTTAATAAGGGAGGATAGCCAGGCCCAGTGGCCCACACCTGTAATCCTAGCACTTTGGGAGGCGGAGGTGAGAGGATTTACCTGAGCTCAGGGGTTCGAGACCAGCCTGAGTAACATGGAGAGACCTTGTCTCTACAAAAAAAAAAAAAAAATCGGGCATGATGGCACATGCCTGTGGTTCCAGCTACTTGGAAGTCTGAGGCTGAAGGATCACCTGAGCCCAGCAGGTCGAGGCTGAGGTGGCAGTGAGTATGCTACTGCACTCCAGACTGGATGAGAGTGAGATTCCAACTCAAATAAATAGATAGATGGATAAATAGATAGATAGGAGGGTAACCTGCTAGGAAGACCAGAGAAGTGACCCAAAAGTCATGTATTTATTTAGTTAATATTGAGCACTCTAGACTTTGTATTTTAAAATTAAAAATCATAGAAATGCCACACATGTTAAACAAAATGCCACATACTCAGGAAACAGAGGAGCCTTATACTCTTACTTCTGCCCTCTAATTTGTTTTATTTGGCTTTTAGAACAATAGCTTCTAAATTGTAAAATCCAGCCGGGCTCGGTGGCTCAGCCTGTAATCCCGCACTTTGGGAGGCTGAGGTGAGTGGATTGCCTGAGCCCACGGGTTCGAGACCTGCCTGGGCAACTTGGCGAGACCTTATCTCTACAATAAATCAAAAATTAGCTGGGCGTGGTAGCGCGCCTGTAGTTCCAGCTACTTGGAAGGCTGAGGTGGAAGGATCGCTGGAGCCCAGCAGGTCGAGGCTACAGTGTCTGGGAGCGGCCACTGCACTCCAGTCTGAGTGACAGAATGAGACTCCAACTCAAAAAAATAAATAAATAAATAAAAATAAATTGTAAAATCTTTTTTTCTCTCTCTTTTCTGATCATTTCTCTCACGCTAGCTGATGCCAAGCTGAGTGGAGATTTTAGAACTGAAGACTGCCTAAAATGTTCCTATTTCAACTATACTTAAATCCTATTTACTTCCTAACGATTTGTGAAAGGATAAGTATGTTTCTGTGTATCAGTATCCACTGTATGACCTTATCTTTCAGAGGATGAATGTACTAAAGTGCTAAATCAGATCCTTTCAAGGATATGTCTGCAGATAGAAACACACCAATCTGCTGGATGGATATACAGGACAACGCAAGACCATGACCCAGATAATTAGTCAACATTTAAAACATAGGAGGTAGGGAATAATTTTTCTGAGTTTGAAGGGGTGATGTTCATAGACACATTTATCATTCAGTGAGATAATTATTTATTAGTTTATTTTTTCCACCCTTATAATCTAAAAAGACAGACTTCAACACTCATTTCAAATGCTATCTCCTACTAGAAGAATTTCCCTGCAATCAGCTGGAAGTATCATTCCCTCCCCTGAACTACCTCAATATTTTATCTGTATGTTTTTAAAAGACATTTGATAATTCCTTCATTTTTATTATAAGTCATTTATATGCATGTCTTATCTCTTCTGTTAAACTGTACTTTGCTTGAAGCATAATTCTTTTTTGATCCACAGCACTAAATCTTATACATATAAGGCACTGAGTTAATATTTAATGAATTAAAACATAGCATGTATTTTATAAACTAAATTATTAGAGCTGTGTGCCTTAAGTGTTGGACATGGATTACCTACATCAGAGTAATCTGGAGTGTTTTGTTAAAAATGCAGATTCCTGGCCAGGCTTGGTGGCTCAGCCTGTAATTCCAGACCTTTGGGAGGCCAAGGTGAGTGGATTGCCTGAGCCTGGGGGTTCGAGACCAGCCCAGATAACTTGGCAAGACCTTGTCTCTACAATAAATAAAAAATTAGCCAGGCATGGTAGTGCGCACCTGTAGTTCTGGCAACTTGGAAGGCTGAGGTGGAAAGATCATTGGAACCCAGCAGGCTGACACTGAGATGGCTGTGAGCGTGCACTCCAGCCTGGGTGACCAAGTGAGACTCCAACTCAAAAAAAATGCAGATTCCTGGCCAGGCACAGTGGCTCAAGCCTGTAATCCCAGCACTTTGGGAGGCCAAGGTGAGAAGATTTCTTGAGCCCAGGGGTTTGAGACCAGCCCGGGCAGCTTGGTGACACCTTGTCTCTACAACATAACAAAGAATTAGCTGGGCTTGGTGACACATACCTGTAGTTCCGGCTGCTTGGAAGGCTGAGGTGGAAGGATCGCCTGAGCCCAGCAGGTCAACACTGGGGTGGCCAGTGAGCATGCCATTGGGCAACAGAGTGAGACTCTGACTCAAAAAAAAGCAAATTCCTGTATTTCTGCCCACATCTACTGAATGGTAATTTCTATGGGTTCCAGAAATCTGTTTTGACTAAAAACGGTAGGTAATAATGATGTACATTAAAGTTTGAAAACCTCTGCGTTAGGGGGAGAGTGTAGAATACAAATTAAAGTTGTATTTACATGAAATTATAGATGTGTTTAATGTTAAAAATAATAAACTAACTTCTAGGACATAATAAAGTATAAAACATAAGAAAAATGAGCAAGAAGATACTTTCTTTTTCTTTTTCTTTTTTTGAGTTGGAGTCTCACTCTGTCGTCCAGGCTGGTCTATTACGGCTACCTCAGCCTCAGCCTGCTGGGATCAGGAAATCCTTCCGCCTCAGCTTTCCAAGTAGCTGGAACTACAGACGCACGCTACTGTACTTGGCTAATTTTTAAAAAATTTTTTATTATATCAATGAGGACTCGTCAGGTTGCCCTCGTCAGGTTGCCCAGGCTGGTCTCGAACCCATGGACTCAGGCAATCACCTCACCTCGACCTCCCAAAGTGCTGAGATTATAGGCATGAACCGCTGCTTCTGGCCTAGAAGATATTTTCAATACAAAATTTTCTATGTGCCAGCAAAGACTAGTGTTCAGTATTTTGGAACATTTAACCTAAAAAAGTATATTTAGATGTAAATAATTTTGAATATTGACCACTTTTATGAATACATTTGAAGTAAAGCCTCATGGTTTTATAATTAAAGACTAAGAAAAGATTCATTGAACATAATGTCTGCACAACCTTATATTGCTACATGCATAGAATGCCTTTTAAGACATGAATATAATATCTTTTGTGACTAATAGTATTGTCAGAAATATTGTCATTTAGATAATATTTAACATATTTTTCTTTTTATTCTTCTGTAACCACATTGTATTCTAGATTTTCTTATTTGTGAATGCTTTATTTGTAATTTTTAAAAAATATGAAATTGTTGATAGAATGCCAGTTATCTTGGCTTCTGCCTTATTGAATTGATAAAAACTAGGATAAGCTATAGTGAGCAAGTCTAATATAAATCTTTAGGTAGTTCTTTATTTCTAATATGATGCAATAGTTTTGTTAATCTAAGCTGTCTTTATAATAGTAATAAAGATAAGAAATGTTGAAATAATGTTTATAATGTAGAACACTGGTTTGAGTACTTTGCATACGAATTCATTTATTCCTCGTAACAACTAAATGAGATATAGGCACTGTTATCATCCTTATATATTATAGAACTAAGCTGAGGTACAGAGTAAGAGATCTGTCTTAAGTGTACATATCTAGTAAGTGGCTAGGATATGAGCCAGTACAGTCTAGCTTCAGAGTCACACTATAGGCCACTCTACAGTAATGTTGTTGTATTTTTAATTAACAATTCATTTGTCTCTGTCGTAATCATTATCGGGAATATTTCCAGCAGTTAGATGGCAGATATTTTAAATAAATTCATCCACTATCTAAACAATATCTTTATTGAATTGTTTTTAATGCTATTTTTGCTTTTTTTGCTAATATGTAGTAATATTGAGGTTTCTTAAATTAGATGGATTTCATTTTTTATTTAATTTTTTAAAACGTAGCATTCAAAAGATGCTGACCTTTCTGGACCAACAAGTGGCTATCATTCATAAGGTGTCCAGCAGTTGTTTTAAAAAGTGAACTTACTTACATAGGTATTGTGAGGGAAAAAATGAATTTACTGATCTGTTCCCTCAAAATAAATATTGATTTTATTGGTATTTTGAAAAAAAAAAAAAAAAATTTAAAAAATAAATTTATCTATCTATCTATCTATTTATTAGTCGGAGTCTCACTCTATTGCCCAGGCTGGAGTACAGTGGCACACTCAAGACCACCACAGCCTCAATCTGCTGGCCTCAGGTTATCCTGCCTCAGCCTTCCAAGTAGCTGGAACTACATGCCACCACACCCAGCTAATTTTTTTGATTTATTGTAGAGATGGGGTCTCGCCAAGTTGCCCAGGCTGGTCTCAGGCAGTCCTTTTACCTTTGCCTCCCAAAGTGCTGGGATTACAGGTGTGAGCCGCTGCACCGGCAAAATTAGTTGGATTTCAAAGGATTGTTTTAACATACCATTTTTGGTGTCTGTCATTGTAGTAGATCATTTGTAGTTAAAAAAAAAAAAGGGGGGGGATGTGGAGGAGGGGTATTCATATCTTCAGATCGGACTAACCCAAATGAAAGTCCAGTAATTTTAATTTTCAGAAGCTATTTGAACTCTTAATGGATTCTTTTTCTTTTTTGAGTTGGAGTCTCACTCTGTCGCCCAGACTGGAGTGCAGTGGCCGCTCCCGGCCACCGCAGCCTTGACCTGCTGGGCTCCGGCGAGTCTTCCGCCTCAGCCTTGAAAATAGTCAAAACTACAGGCGCGCGCTACCATGCTCAGCTAATTTTTTTGATTTATTGTAGAGATGAGGTCTCACCAAGTTGCCCAGGCGGGTCTCGAACCCGCGGGCTCAGGCAAGCCACTCACCTCAGCCTCCCAAGGCGCGGGATTACAGGCTGAGCCACCGAGCCCAGCTAATGGATTCTTATGAAATAAAAAAGCTAGATGAATTTGCAAACTGATTTTGAAAAATTATATATAAAAGATGTTTAATAATAAATATTTTTCTGATAAAAGTTACTGAAGATTTTATCTGCAAAAAAGTACATTTTAAAATTAAAATCTGTGATATACAAATAAAATACTTGTCCTTGATATATGTCATTTCCTCATTTTTAATTCACTAACCAGTCATTTTAGGTGATAGTTATTGCTTTATTTTAATAAATACTGAAAATGATTTAACCATCTTATAGAAATACCTAACATGTGAACTTATGAATATTTTTTATTTTATTTTATTTTATTTTATTTTTGAGAAAGCAGGATGTATTAAGAGGACAGAAAAGCTCCCACAGCGGGAGGAGACCCAAAGGGGTTGCCCAAACTTATGAATATTGAACTATGTTTTTATATGTCAATTATGTTTAAAAACTAATCTGTCCCTACAGAACACGAACTTGCTTAAGTTGTTTAATTGGCCTCTGTTACAAATCAGGACAGCTCAGAAAATGAGTAGAAATAAAGTAGAGAGAAATCCAGAGTACAAAATAGGGGAGAAGTTAAGCAGGTTCCAAAAAGAGGTGGGTTATAGGAATTTTGAATAAGAAAAGCATAGGTATGCCCAATCATGTTGCTCTTAAATACATAATTAAGGTATTTTTTCAGTGCAAATTTGTAAGCTAGTAAATTGAAAAGCAATCTGAACATTGACTTATCTGTGAAACTCTAAAAGGAAAAGGATTGCTGTAATTTTAGATTTTACATGAGAAAAGGTATTTCTTGAACTTTTTCCCGTTGATCAATCCTTTGTAATTTTATTAATAGTGGAAAAATAATGAATCATTTTTTATAAACAAAATATTTTTCTTTTCTAAATTTCACATCAGGTATGAAATTTACCCAAAGTATTTATATTTTAAAAGTATAAATTGAGGATGGGCTCAGTGGCTCAGCCTGTAATCCCAGCATTTTGGGAGGCTGAGGAAAGTGGATTGCCTGATCCTGTGGGTTTGAGATCGGCCCTGGCAACTTGACGAGACCTAATCTCTACAATGAATCAAAAATTAGCCAGGTGTGGTAGCATACACCTATAGTTCCTGCTACTTGAAGGGCTGAGGTGGATGGATCACTGGAGCCCAGTAGATCGATGCTGAGGTGACCGTGAGTGTGCCACTGCACTCCATCCTGGGCATATATATATATATATATGTATATATATTTCAGTTGGGGATCTCACTCTGATGCCAGGCTGGAGTGTAATGTGGCATGATCACAGCTCTTTGCAACCTTGGTCTTTTGGGTACAGGCGATCCTTCTGCCTTAGCCTACTGAGTAGCTGGGACTACAGGCATATGCCACCATGCCTGGCTAATTTTTAAATTTTTTTTGTAGAGATGGGGTCTTGTTGTGTTGCCTAGGTTGGTCTCGAACTCCTGGACTCAAGCAATATTCCTGCCATGGCCTTTCAAAGTGCTGGGATTACAGGCGTGAGCCACCGTGCCTGGCTTATAATTTATGTTTTAAATAGCATATTTTTCTGATTAGATAAAAGATACATGCTCATTATAAGAATTGTTGAAATTATAGGGAAAAAGAACGAAAAAATTACTTGTGTTTGCCACTCCAAATAGTCATCCTTCAGGAATATTTTTCTCCAGTCCTTTTTTCTATGCAATTATAACTAAATTGAGATGATATGTACATGTATAACATATAGTTTTATGCTCTGCTTTTTTCATTTAACACTTTCAAGTGAGCATTTTTTTAAAAATCATTTAATAGTTCTTGTAAACATGATGTTGAAAAGTTGTTAAGGGTTCTAGTGATACATTGTGATTAAGGCCACACATAGAAATATAGTTGTATCAAAAATTTGTAAAACAATATTTATTAAGTGTAATGCATTCTGATATTTTTTATTGTATGTTTTTAAGTATGTTTGCTGCATTCGTTTAACTTGATTCTGCATTTCACTAATGGGTTGCAACCTGCAGTTGAAAAAATAATGTATCTTGTCTGAATATTCTGTAATTCAGTTGTATTCCTTTTATTGGACAAGTTTCATTCAATTTTTTGTCAGTAGATACAAGTGTTTAAAAGTGTGTGTATTTGGCTGGGCGTGGTGGCTCAGCATGTAATCCCAGTGCTTTGGTAGGCCGAGGCGAGAGGATTGCCCGAGCCTGGGAGATTCAAGACCAGCCTTGTCAACTTGGTGAGCCCTTGTCTCTACAATAAATCACAAAAACTAGCCAGGTATGGTGGTGTGTGTCTGTAGTACCAGCTAATAGGAAGGCTGAGGCAGAGGGATGACCTAAGCCCAGCAGGTTGAGCCTGTGGTGGCTGTGAGTGTGCCATTGCACTCCAGATTAGGCGACAAGAGTGAGACTCCAAATCAAAAAATAAAAAATATAAATAAATAAGTGTGTATATTTACCAAAGTAACTCATGCTGGCTATAATAAATTATTGCTAAGACGTTAACATGTAAAAGTCTTTCTTATCCGTTTGGTCTATATTTTTTCAGATTTTTCTGTGCCCTCATTCATCCTCTATATCAATATCTATCTATCCGCACAGGATTTTGTTTTGTTTTCTAAAAATAGATGAGGTTATATACACAATATATGTATGTTCTTTTGAGTTGGTGTCTCACTCTGACGCCCAGACTGTAGTGCAGTGGTACACTCGCAGCCACCCCAGCGTCAACCTGCTGAGCTCTGGCGATCTTTCCGCCTCAGCCTTCCAAGTAGCTGGGAACTACAGGTGCACACTATCACACCTGGCTAATTTTTGACTTATTGTAGAGATGAGGCCTTGCCAAGTTGCCTGGGCTAGTCTTGAACCTATGGGCTCAGGCAATCCTCTCACCTTGGCCTCCCAAAGTGCTGGGATTATAGGCTGAGCCACCGAGCCCAGCCCACAATAATTTTTTCAGTATAGTTTCAGATCAACATGTAGAGATTTACCTAATTATTTTGTCTGCTGCACAATATTCCATTATAGGTAGATCATAAGTTAACTTTTCCATTACTGATAAAAGTTGTGTTGTTTTCAGTTTTTTTGTATCACAAAGAATGCTACAATTCTGAGCATGGTGGATTGCCTAAGTCCAGGGGTTCGAGACCAGCGTGGGCAAGTTGGCGAGACTTCATCTCTACAATAAATTAAAAAATTAGCTGGGCATGTGGCAAGCTCCTGTGGTTCTGGCTACTTGAAAGGCTGAGGAGGAAGGAAGGATTGCCTGAGCCCAGGAGGTCAAAACTGCAGTGGCCGTGAGTGTACCACTGTACTCCAGCCTGGGTGACAGGTGAGATTCTGACTCAAAAAAAAAGAATGCTACAATGGCCATTTATTTATGTAGATCTTTGTGCTTACCTGTGTAAATTTTGTAGAATGAATTCCTGGAATTGAGATTATTGGAATATAGGGTGTACATATTACAATTTTTAATTCTTAACATTTTCTTTCAGAATGTCTATATCAGTTTATGTGAACTCCAATAATGTAGGAAAGAAAGGGTTTCCCCATGCTGTTAACACTAGATTTTTTTTTTTTTTTGAGTTGGAATCTCACTCTGTTGCCCAGGCTGGAGTGCAGTGACACGCTCATGGCCACTGCAGCCTTGACCTGCTATGCTCAGGCAATCCTTCCACCTCTGCCCTCCAAGTTGCTGGAACTACAAACGCATGCTACCATGCCCAGCTAATTTTTTGTTTTATTGTAGAGATGAGGTCCTGTCATATTACCCAGGCTGGTCTCAAACCCCTGGGCTCAGGCAATCCTCTTACCTCAGCCTCCCAAAGTGCTGGGATTTCAGGTGTGAGCCACTGCACCCAGCCGACACTAGATACTTTCAACTTAAATTTTTGCCAATCTGATGAGCAAAAAAAAGTTTAATTTGAATATGTTGATTTGGCATCTTTTCTTATGCTTACTGGTAATTTGCATTACATCTGTAAATTGCTTGTTTATATCCTTTATGAACTTTTATATTTTTATTATTGACTTATAGGAAATCTGTGTATGGAAATTAGCTTCTTGAATATTATGAATTGCAAATGTCTTCTCCCAGTCTATAAAATGTCTTTTAAAACTTTATAAAGGAATTTTTTTCTGTATAGAGGTTTTTGTACTTGGTCACATTTGCTAACTTTTTCTTTAAGACTTCTGGTATTGGGTTATATTTAAAAGGGTTTAACTGACCTTCTTCACCTATTCTTTTCTATGTTCCTCTTCATATTTACAGCTTTTTATGTTTATTCATTGGGAATTTTTGTATTGGCTACCACTACATATAACTAGTTCAAATTTGATATGTCTAATCATTAATTCTGATAGCTAAACAATTTTTATAATTAGGAAGATTAGCAAGTTTGTGAAAAGACTTCTGATTTGGCAAAATGCTTGAATTGGAAGCTGGGACTCCATAAGGGTAAATATAGTTGGCTAAGGCATGAATGTAAGATTTATAAGTGGTTGGAATAAGGGTAGATTTTTTTTGGATAGGAAAAACATCTAAATAAAAGTGCAGATTTCTTAGCAATCTTCAGGGCCAACCAAATTCATTGAGCATAACACTGAGTGAGAAATTTTTGTATTGCTGACTTTTTTTGTCTTAGAGTGTAGGGAAAAATATATGTGTATTTGTATGAGAAAAAGTCTTGAGGGATATATATCAAACTATTAGCAATGATTTTCTCTGGATGGTAAGATTTCAGATTTTAAAACCTTTTTTAAAATTAAAAAATTTGAATTAATTTGAAATGTAAGTTTACTTAAAAATTTTTTTTTCAACAAAAAGTGTTGTTTGTCCTGGCATGGTGGCTCATGCCTATAATCCTAGCGCTTTGGGAGGCCAAGGTGAGAGGATTGCCTGAACCCCCAGGAGTTTGAGATCAGCTTGGACAATATGGTGAGACCTCACCTCTACAATAAATAAAAAAAATTAGCTGGGCGTGATGGTGTGCACCTGTAGTCCTAGCTATTTGGAAGGCTGAAGTGGAAGGATCACCTGAGCCTAGCAGGCCAAGGCTGCAGTAGCAGTGATCAGGCCACTACACTCCAATCTGAGTGACGAGTGAGACTTTGACTTGAAAAAGTTTTTAAAAAATTTGTTTAGTATATATGGGGGAGGTAAAGGATGCAATGAAGGGTACCGATGCTCTTGATCTATTCATAGCCAATGAGGAAAAATTGCTTGGTGGTTAGGAATGATAGAAACCTTTGGAGACAAAGTATCATTTAATGACCATATCATTAAAGTTTGTGATAGCTAGCATGGAGAATTCTAGAAGTAGGCACATACATACTTTGTCTAGGTTATAGAAAGAAAACTTTAGAAAATTGAACAAAAAATATAGTCATGACTTTACGACCTGAGACTAGGGAAGCTGGGAAACACTAAAATTTAATTACATAGTTATATAGTTATAAATTATAGTAATGGGTTTAATAAAAAGGAAAAATGCAACTAAAACTTACTGTGACTCTACTTGGAACAGTCTTAACTCAAGTCTTATAAGGGATATTTATAGAAGATGAACATAGAAAAATAACACAAACATTTAAATGTGCCAGAAAAGTTAAAATTCAGAATTAACAGATGTGAGGAATATGGTGGGTTTTTTTTGGTTTTTTTTTTTTGAGTTGGAGTCTCACTCTGTCGCCCAGACTGGAGTGCAGTGGCCGCTCCCGGCCACCGCAGCCTCGACCTGCTGGGCTCCGGCGATCCTTCCGCCTCAGCCTTCCAAGCAGCTGGAACTACAGGCATGCGCTACCACGCCTGGCTAAGTTTTTTTTTATTTATTGTAGAGATGAGGTCTCGCCAAGTTGCCCAGGCGGGTCTCAAACCCGCGGGCTCAGGCA
>CAUYQG010239885.1:0-22362 GCA_963574415.1 Tarsius wallacei | reverse complement strand
CTGAGGTGAGTGGATTGCCTGAGCCCGTGGGTTCGAGACCCACCTGGGCAACTTGGCGAGACCTCATCTCTACAATAAATCAAAAAATTAGCCGGGTGTGGTAGCGCGCGCCTGTAGTTCCAGCTACTTGGAAGGCTGAGGCGGAAGGATCGCCGGAGCCCAGCAAGTCGAGGCTGCAGTGGCCGGGAGCAGCCATTGCACTCCAGTCTGGGCGATGGAGTGAGACTCCAACTCAAAACAAACAAACAAACAGAAAAATAACGATCAAGAAACAAAAAGTCTGCACAGCAATGTCCCCTTTCAACCAATCTTTTAACAGAAAGCTCCATGGACTTTCAGAATTTGGAAGAGTGCTTATATCAGAAATATGTATCTTGGTTATGTGTATTCAAAAATCTTGATATTCCTCCGTCTTCTCATTCTAAGGGAGTTTATGTAGAAAGAGAGTATGTAATCAACCACGTTCATACCACAGAGAGAAAGTTCATACAGGAAGACACTGGTGCAGCCTTTGTAATGTTGAAAGCTGTACGTAGGGAAGAATTTTGTAATTCACCAAGCTCAAACTCCTAGGGCATCCTTTGCCTTTAGTTATTGCCCTTACGTTTTATTGAAGGATCAAAGGAACAATCTTTTTTTTATATATTGGAAAATATAGTTTATTTAGAAAGAAAGAGAGAGAGGAGACTCACCTCTCCAAGGGAGGGGAGGGGCCCAAAGCTTAGGAAATATGTTGGCCATAACTCAAAGAGCACATGGCCACACCAGAGTTTAGTAAAGCAATGGCCAGGAACAATCTTATGAAGAATATGGTGCCACTCTCAGCAGAACTTCTGTGTACTTGCTGTCCACTCTGGCATGGGTGTCCACTGGGAAAAATCCATGTGTTGGATACCTTATTGGATAGCTTACTAAAGGGAGACTTAGGTCTCTATTTTAGGAGTTTGAACACATTTTTTTTTAAAGTTGGAGTCTCACTCAGTTGTCCAGCCTACCATGCAACTGGAATTACAGGTGTACTCTACCACGCCTAGCTTATATATTTTTTGATTTATTATAGAGATGAAGTCTCACCAAGTTACCCAGACTGGTCTCAAATCCCTGAGCTCAGGCAGTCCTCTCGTTTCGGCCTCCCAAAGTGCTGGGATTACAGGCTTGAGCCATTGTGCCCGGCCTGAATCTTTTATGCCCCCCTTCATGGTGTCACAGGTGTTTGCCTCCAAGACTAGACTAGAACTAAGGGATAGAAAATATTTGCGGGAACGGCTTTTCCATGCAAAAATACCCACAAAGAACAAAATTAGGTCTGACACCCAGCAGAGGAGTTAAAACTCCAAGTACTGAGTCTCTGGAAGCTTTCTGGAAAGGAGCTCTTCCTTGGCAGTGGTGCCAGTGCCCTGATAAGAAGCAAAATCATTGGCTAAGCCTTGTGGATGGTCAGACCCAGAAGCCTGAAGTCACAGGGGAGAAACGCTGAGATGGTCAAGGTTTTCACACTTTTTTTCATCCAGATGCTTTCCAATGGGCAGACATGACCTCTTAGGAAATTTCACAGTTTTGGTAGTGGAAAGAAGTCAAAGCAACTAAAGAGCCTCAAAAAACTGTTACATTGCTAAATGTACATTGTGGGAAGTCTCTTTTCCTTGGCCCTATCCTGGCCTGTTTCTAATTATCTACAGCGACATTTGATTAACTCCAAATGACATAGTCCATGTGTGAGCCCCATGGGGGTGGTTTGTAGAAGGAACCGCTCAAGACCGTACCCCATTTCATAAGCTGGGTGCCCTCTTCTATGACATGATCCAATTTGGTTGAGAAATGAAAGACATTTGAGCCTTTCTTTCCATAAAAGCTTAAGTCGGCCGGGCGCTGTGGCTCACGCTTGTAATTCCAGCACTTTGGGAGGCCGAGGTGAGGGGATTGCCTGAGCCCACGGGTTCGACAACAGCTTGGACAACTTGGCGAGACCTCGTCTCTACAAAAAATCAAAAAAATATAAGCCAGGTGTGGTAGCGTGTGCCTGTAGTTCCGGCTACTTGGAAGGCTGAGGCAGAAGGATTGCCTGAGCCCAGCAGGTTGACGCTGGGGTGGCTGTGAGCGTGCCACTGTACTCCAGCCTGGGCGATGGAGTGAGACTCCAACTCAAAACAAAACAACAACAACAACAACAAAAGTGAAGTCACTGACAGTTGGCTAGGAGTTTAGAAGAATAGGGGAGAGTTAAGAAGGGACAGTCAGGGCTTGGGGATGATGCTCGGTAGTATTTTTTTCCTTCTTTCCTAGGCCTTACCTGAAAAATGGGCCAAACAGAGAATGGATGTTGAACCATTTTGCTGTTTTCCTTCTCTGTTTATTCAAATCCTCTGTGTTCTTCACACACCAGAGAAAGGAGACCCCATCTCCACTGTCCCTTCTCTGCATTTTTTTTTTTTGAGTCTGAGTCTCACTCTATCACCCAGGCTGGAGTGCAGTGGCACGATCATGACTCACTGCAGCCTCAACCTCCTGTGTTCAGGTGATCCTTCTGTCTCAGCCTCCCGAGGAGCTGGGACTACAGGCATGTGCCACCACGTCCAGCTAATTTCAAACATTTTATGCCTAGGCTGCTCCTGAACTCCTGGACTCAAGCAATCCTCCTGCCTCGACCTCCCAAAGTTCTGGGATTACAGTGGTGAGCCACCATGCCTGTTCTGTCCCTTCTCTGAATATGCAAAGCAATTATAGTTTTGACCATGCCGCTTAACACAAATTTTGCACCTATTTGCTGACTACCACTTCTTATACCTAAACATCATGTCTCTGCCTAGCAGTAGACTACCAGAGACCCGGAACTGATTGGACATCTTTATCTGTCCCTGTTGCCAGGACAGGGCTTAGCCACAGATAGTTATTGACCATCGGATTTTTCTGCTGTTGACACATTCATCTCATCAAAACCTGGTTTCAAATGCTTGGCAGATCCTGGGCAATTTTGGCAGCAGAGCTGTGGGACAGGATTTAAGTTATTTGTTCCCATTTATTGGAGAACTGGGCAATCAATCCAAATGTAAAATTCTCTAATCAGATTAGCTCATTTGTAATCATCTGGAGTCTGGCTGGGTTTGTTCTGTGTGGGAGCCAGCGAGCCCCAACTGTTCCATTGACTTCCCTTGTACACTCCTGACGAAGGTCTTTGCATCCTCGCCCACCTCGAACCTTAAAAGCTGTGAGTCAAGCCACATTGCAGGAAGCTTTCTTCTCCTTCCTCCCCATGGGTTCATCTCTGTTGCCATTTTTCCTTCCACCTCTTTTGTTAGATGTTTGGGCTTCCCAGTCATGCTGTCTCCCTTTGGCAGGGCTGGTGGTGTGTGCGTGTATGTGTGTGCGCTTGTGTACATCTGCATCTGTGTATGCATGTAGCTGTACACATGTGCAGATGTTTACATATATATGAGTGAGTTTCTATGTGCATATCTGACTGTTGGGTGTGCATGTGTTCATGTGCAGTTGCTGGTGAGTGGTCTCTGAGTGAGTAAATGACATGTGAGTAGGATCTTAGACCCTAGCAAAGTGAAAAATGGGCCATTTTTATCCACAGACTTGTTTATTTCTCACTGACATTAAGTTTGTTTAACCTTGATGCAGAACTGTGGAGGGATTTTATTCTATGACTTTGTAAGTTATTTTGTCTCCTATGGGTTTTGGCCAATTTGCTTTTACCATGAAATCTGTATTCTATGCTCCCGTATATTGATATGCTTTGCTTCTTGCAGTCATATTTAGGGTGCAGGATCAATCAGGCATAAATCGCCGTGTGCAAGTTGAGCCTTTGCTCAGTGAATTTTTGTCTCCAAATCCTCAAATTCTCGCACCATGGATAAAACAGTAGGAGGCGTAGGGAGGGACCCTTCTTGGGACAGGTAGGCAGGAATGTGTCCACAGCCCCAATCTCCCATGATTCCTTGCTCTTGCCACGGTACAACCTGCGTGCCCAATACTCAGTCACTCACATACGCATGCCTGAATGCTCTTGTGAACCCTTATGCAGCCATCACAAAGGGTTTGCTGCTCTGCAGAGATAGGGCTGTGAAGCGCTCTCCTTCCCTCGTGCCCACAGGCGGACCCTCTCACGTCTCTTACCCCTCTCTGGGGTGGTTCTTGTGGTAGCAGATGCTGTTAGAGTGCCCTGAGCTCCAGTCCTCTCTCAGGGACTGCAGTCCTGGTGGACAGTGTTCTGCTGCCTTCCCTCTCCATGGGATCACTTGTCTGCCCTGGGGCCATCGCTGACTGGTCAGGGACAGTTGGAATTACCATACAGATGCATCGGGAAGGTGAAAACTTTGCTTCCTCTGCCTGGAAACACAACACTGACTGTGACTTTTCTATTTTAGTACGTGATGTCGCTCTTCTGTTTCAAAAGCGTGAATCTTGCCCAAGGTGTTCACATCTACCTAGAGTCTAGCTTTTGAGATAAGTTCTGAGCCATCAGATACATGACATCCCTTCTGCCGTGTTGCTGGGGCTTGTAGAAGGCTGATTTATTGTTTCCATAGCAGTCAGAAAGTGGCTTGAGCTTCATACCTTCACAAGAGGACCCGGCAGGGCACAGCCCTGGAACCGCCCCCCAAACCACAAAAACACCCTGTGATTTAGGCAGGCGGCAGTTATGGTTATCTTTGTTTCATAGGTGGATGATGAAATGGAGACAGCAAGAAGCCCAGGGGCCGGAATGCCAGCTCTCCGACCGCACCCTCTCTCTTGACCTGCAGGTCACCGGTCCTGGCCCCATCCACAGTAGATTATTTCTTCCTTCCTAAAAATCCAGGCTGCTTCTTGCCATGCAGAGACAATGAGATCCTTAACCAAGGGTGAAAAAGACCAACCAAATCAAAACAAACAAGCAAGGACTTTTTTTTTTTTTTAAACACTTTTCTTAGGAAGTCATTAAGGAATTATTGAGCTGATTAATGTGGGTGGAAAATATTTAAGTTTGGTCATTGTTTGGGCTGGCTGGTTTGATTACATTAGCAATCGAGTTCCCAAGCTGCCGTAGGGTTTTCTCCAAGTGTCCTCTTGGCTCTGGGGTGCTAAGATCAGGTGACCCCTGATTTCAGCGATGACAAGTGGCTGCAGCTTTTAGGGGCACCCCCTTGGTGAGGTGGGAACATGGAGGTGGGAAGAGGTTGGTCGATTCTGACTTCCCCTCCTGGACTGAGATTCACTCTTGCCCTCTGTTGGCAAAGATGGCGATGACCTAGAGCATTTGGAAACCAAAGGGAAAACAAAGGACGGGGCTCAGGAAGAAGGGAAGCGACCAGGGTCTGTTTATATAGACTCTGAGAGGCTCACATTAAGCAGATCCTTTTCCTGGCAGATGCTGCTAGCCGTCTGCTGAGGAAGAGCCTCTCAGACAGCTAATGAGAGGTTCCTTCTCCCGGGCGCGGCCACCTCCCCTCCCGAGTGGGTGGAGATGGGGAACCTGGCGGCCTCAGGTTGACCTCTCTTCCCGCAGCCCCACGCACTGGCCTCATCTGCGGCCAGGTTTTTCCTCCTTCTGAGAACTGCCCATTGTGATGTGGACCAAATCCTGGCCATCTTCCTCTTCCTCCTCCTTTGTCTTTTCTTAGCACTTCTGTTCCAGTTTTGCACTTGCCCAGGACACAAGGGACATGAAGTGACTCTGTGGAGTGATTGTGTATGAGCACGTGTGTGTGTCAGGGGGTTGTCCACTCCCAGGGGCAGGCAGGCTGTGCCCCTTCCTCTCTAGAAGCCCTATCCCATTTCTGCCCCCAGGGTCCCCAGTCTTACACAGGATGCCCAGGGAAAACACAGTGAAGCGAGAGCCTGTGTGTAGCTCCAGCTTCCTGGGTGGTATGCTATGTCATTTTCGTAAGGGTCAAACCAGAGCCCTTCGCTCTCTGAAAGCACTCTATGGACCATGAGAGGGAAGGCAATCCCTCCTCATGTCACCTTATATTTCCAATGGGTCTTGGAGCTGTGATTGTCAGCATGTGAGAGCAGGGAAAGCTGAGGCCCAGAGAGACCTAGTCGCTTGTTCAACCAACTTAAGCACGTAATTCGAATAGAAGAGTCAGAATTAACACTCAGACATGTTGGTGCCTAATACAGTATTTCTTTTTTCACAAAGCCAGATAGCAAGGAGGCTGAGACAGAAGAATTGTTTAAGCCCAGGAGTTCGAGATCAGCCTGGACAACATAGTGAGACCCTTGTCTCTACAAAAAATTAAAGAATAAGCTGGGTATGGTGGCATGTGCCTGTAGTTCCAGCTATTCAGGAGGCTGAGGTGGGAAGATTGCCTGAGTCCAGAAGGTTGAGACTGCAGTGAACCATGATCATGACACTGCATTCGAGTGAGACCTCGACTCAAAAAAAAAAAAAAAAAAAGATAAGTAACAGATAAAGAGAAATGGAGAGAGTGATGTGAAAGAGAAATGGGAAGAACCTTCTAGTATCTACCTCCAAGAGTAATGATGAGAAATGCAGGAAACACTGTGTATCGTGTAAATGTCAATAGTGTCAACTGCCTTGATATTTCTCCATCACTTTCATAGTCGGTTGATCATCTCCTGGGCACACCGCCTGATCCTAGGCTCTCTGGGGACACTTGAGACCAAGGAGGGATGGGCTCTTCCCACAGTGAGCTTTGAAGCCCACGCTGGGCATCCTGCTTGGAAGAGTTCAGGGACAGCAAACGGTTGTGTTTTGAAGAAATGTGAATTGAGCATCTGTCATGTGCTGGGCACCAGAACAGCCTCTGCGTGGGGAAGGCAGTCAGGGTGTGTGTCTGGGGAAGAGGGACAGGAGCTCAGGAGGACAAGGTGTCTCCTTCCATCCTTGGCATGGAAAGGCCCTGGAGAAATGTGAGCCCGAGACTGTATTCTGTACCTGCAACACCCTAGTGAGCCCCCTGCGTGTTGGGCATTCAGGGTCTAACTGGCTGGAGTGGACTGGCAATGGCAGGTGGCCGGGTTGGCTGTGTACTGGGAAGGCTTCCTGGGAGAGGTGCGTCTTGTCCTGTAAGGCAAGAGCCCTGCCTAATGACTTCCTTCTGCTCCTCTGTCTCTTTCCCTTCAGAATTCTTCAGGTCCTGGCTGCATAGCCCCTGGGAGGGTTTTTGAGTAGGAACCCCCCCCACAGGCTGGGTCTTTGAAGGCCACAAGTCCAAGGAGATCCACATTGGCTTCTGGGACCCAAAGGCATCCAGCGCTGCTCTCTGATGCCCGGGCCAGCCAAAGAAGCCATATCACTGTCCCCAGTAGAAGGGCCACCCAGGCTGCAGGAGTTTGAGATCAACCTGGGCAACATAGTGAGATCAAAGAATAAGCCAGGTGTGGTGGTGCGTGCCTATGGTTCCAGCTACTCAGGAGGCTGAGGTGGGAAGATTGCCTGAGTCCAGGAGGTTGAGGCTGCAGTGAGCCGTGATCATGACATTGCACTCGAGGATTGCCCAGGGCAAGCACAGTGGAGTGAGAACCCATGCAGTACCAGCTTCCTGGGTGGTGTGCTCAATCATTGTCATAAGGATCAAACCAGACCCCTCTACTCTCTGAAAGCACACTATGGACCATAGGAGGGAAGGGAATCCCTCCACGTATCACCTCATACTTCCAATGACTCTTGGAGCTGTGACTGTCGGCTTGTGACAGCAGGGGAAACTGAGGCCCAGAGAGAGTGAGTGGCTTGTTTAACCAGCTTAAGCATGTAGTTTGAATAGAAGAGTCAGGTGAGGCCTTGTGGAAGTGTTGGCTATGGAGACCCAGATCCTGGCTTGCTTCTGGCCAGCTGTGTGACGTTGGGTGGAGATGATGATTAAGGTGGTGATAGACACTGCTCATTGTGCCTGGCTTTGTGCTAGGCAGTTCACAGATGTCAGCTCATCTGCTTTTCCCAGCGGTGCCGTGAGGAAAATGCCGTTGTCCTCGTGCAGATGAGGAAAAGGGAACTCGTGGAACTTACGGGCACTAAGAGCAGGGTTGGGATTCAGCCTGGTCTTCCTGACTCCAAAGACCTTGTGCTAATGGCAAGGCCACGCTGCCTCCCCAGGTATTACCCCTGGGCCTCTCTTTTCTCCCTGTAAGATTAAGACTTGAATGAATGGACAGCTTGGGTCCCTCTCAGGGTCATCATTCTAGAATTCTAGAGAGGAGGTGGCTCCAAGTGGGCAAAGGCCTCAGCTTTGGGGGCTTCAAGAAAGATGGGGAGGAGTAGACCCAGACTGCGAGCCCCTGTCTGCCCCACAGCAGCCTGGAGCCTGTTCTCAACTCCTTTCTCCCCTAGCTACCCAGAGCGACCTGTCCCCCCGGGAGCACTCTGAGTACCCCCTGGGGCTCTTGTGCTGGGAGCTGCCAGTCCTCGGGGGAAGGTGCCTTGTGGTGAGCTTCCTGACGCCACCCCCCCCAACCCCCGCACACTGGGCCTTCAGCACGCATCCCTGATGAGCGACGTCAGGAGTCGAGCTGTCTGCCGCTGTCATCTGCAGCTGCTGCTGACTGCCACATCAGGTTAGAAATAGAAATTGCCTTCCGGGCCCCAGAGTCCTCCCCTCCCTCTCTGCTGTTGCTCATCTGGGGGACCCGCCTGAGTGGGTGGGCCCTCTCCCGGAGAGACAGGCGCTGGAGGAAGCCAGGGACTCATCATCCTGGGAGTCCCAGGGCCATCCTGAGCTGGGATGCATTGGGTTGCCTGTCCCCGTGGTCGGGGTCTGCGACTGGTTCACAGGCTCCGAGACCTCCCCCTCTGGGCAGCTGCTTCACGGTGTCTTGGAAGATGATTTCACGCTGGCCTGGCAGAGTGACCTCATCATACGTTCTGTAGCTTCCAGCTTTCTGCCACGCAGGTGTTGTGTTCCCCACATGTGCGTTGAATTGAGTGGTGAACAAAGGACAGAGCAGCATCCCATTGGGGCCTGTAAGGACAAAGTTGGCACAGCTTTTTGGATTGTGTGCCCGCTGTTCCCTCTCTCTTTACCAAATTCCTTCCCTCCCTATCTCCCCTGCCTTCTTTCCATTGTGCCCAAGCACCCCGTGCCATGCCCCCCAAACGTGGTTTTCTGCCTTGGGAAAAGCTGGATGTTAGGAGTCGGGTATGGCTTTTGCATGACCCTGCAGAACAGGCAACAAGGGGTGTCCTGAAGTCCCAAGCCCAGGGAGACAGACAGGCCATCTCCTCTGGGACCACCTGATCTTCCAGACTGCCCCCGATAGAAGAATCAAGCTGGGTTGCCTGGCCACCCTGTCTGTGACTCCCCACGGAAAGACCCGCCCAGGTCACATATCCCTGGGGCCAGCGCACCCCCTTCCCATGTGCCTCTGAGCCTTGGCCCTACTCCTCCTATTCCTGAGACTGTCTCCAAGTCCAGGGTATCACGCTGACCCGAGGAAGCACAGTGACACGGTCCCAGCAGGGTGTGGTAAAGGAAGTTGTTTTTCTTAATGGTAAACAGGATAGTCATACGACAATAGCAACGTAGACACTTCTCAGTTATTTACAAGTGGATTCCTCTGTGTTCTAGATGATCTCTTCCTTACCGTGGGATTAGTCCCCAAGGGGGGGGCTTCGGCCTTGAGGAAAGAACAAAGATTTATTGAGACTGTATTATGTGTCAGACGTTGTGGCAGGCGCTTCACCCACTTTTGTTCATGTCATTGTTCCCCAAGCTCTGGTGTCCATGTTTTTATCCCTTGTTTGCTCATTAGGAACCCAGGCTCTTGGACTTTAAATAAGTTGTTCATGGTCACTTGGTTAAAAAGTGCCCTAGCCAGGCTGCAGACAGTCTCTCTCCAGGGGTTTGTGATCGTGCTGCTCTGTGTGTGTGCCCTATGTGAGGTGTGTGTGCGTGTGCCCATGTGGTGTGGACATGTGGAAAGGTGGGTTCCCGGTAGGCCGCCCAGCTTCATGCTTCATGCGGCTGTGCTTATGGCATTCGAGGCTTGTGAAATTTTCCAGCGGAAGGCGTTTCTTCATACTGCCTTGGAATTCTGGGATCATTTTATATCAAGGAGGCCCCAGACATTTTCATATACTCATTGTTTTTCGTTTATTTTTATACCTCCCTGGAAGGTAGGAAGGGGTGCTGAAACCGTGACAGACTGGGAAACCAGGGGCCAAATAACGAAACAAATTCAGAAATGGATGCTTCTTTCCATTGTATCTACCTGGGTCCAAGCCTCCATCATCTGCTGCTGGGATACTTGTAGTCACCTTCTAATTGGTCTCTTGGCTCCCGTTCTTGGGCTCTCCCTGCTGCCCTGGCCAACTGGATTCTCAGGTTATGTTATTCTTCTGCTCTGAATACCATGAAGGGCTCTCTTCATGCGTGAACACCAAGATCCTTCTACTGGCCTTCAAGGCCCCGCATGACCTATGCCCTGCTCCCACCTCCTGATCTCATTTTGTATTTTTCTCTCTTCCACGGGCCTTGCTGTTCCTGAGACACACCAGGCACTCTCCTAGCGTGGCACCAGCCCTTCCCCCTGCCTGGATTACTTCTGATAGCTGAGCCCCCTCCTCACAAGTCTGCCCTGAACACTCCACTTAAAACTGCAACCCCTCCCCATCCTCATCCTCCTTACCCTGTGCTATTTCTTGTTTAGTCCAGAGTGTGTACTTATCACATTCTAAGATATCATATAATTTACTTATTTACTGCTAACAATGGAGGCTCAACGAGGGCAGTGAAGTTTTGCCTCTCTTGCTCACTGGTATATCCCAAGTACTAGAACAGTCCTGGCACATAGTAGGTAAATATCTGATAAATGAATGAAGTCACATAGCAGGTCTGTGAGGGTGTCATGGCTAGAGTCCCAGTGTTTTACTCTCAAGATAGGGATTTCCTTTCCCCACCCCAAGTGTTTTATGTTAGAAAACAATTATATTCTTTTAGCGAAATCAAGAGTTAACATGGACATAGAATGCAGAAGAAGGGTGCCAACATGTGCTGTGTGTAGAATGTGTGCCAGGCACAGTGTCTGTCTCAGCTCACAGAGTCTGTCCATCTTTCCCAGAGGAAAGTGAGTCTCAAAGAAGAGAAATGACATGCCCGTGGCCCCAGCTACTGGGGATAGAGCTGGGTTGAAGCCCAGGTCGCTCTGGCCTCAAAGCCTCCTTACTCTGCCTCCCTGGGGAAACAGCACTGCCCATCAGATTGTCTACCCTCTCCTCCCTGCTAGCTTTGTGGAATTCAAGACTCAGTGCTGGGCCCACGCCTTCTGGATCCCACCCAGGCCACACATCCCTGGGGTCAGCGTACCCCTTCCCTGAATATGAAGGGGCTGATCCCCAGTCTTGCCATTTCTTTCCCCTGAAGTCTTGGGCGGTCATGCCTGCACCCAGGGCTACTGATTAGTCAGGTTCTGATGTTGGCCCAAACTCCAGCAAGTGTGCAGAAAAGCAAGGGCTTGGTGAGTCAGCTGCTGAGGTCTGAGGCCCGGGCACCGCATGGTCCTCCCTTCTCCAGCCCAGCTTAGTTGTTGGTTCCACAAAGGGAGCCTGCAGGGGAGTGGGCTCAAGGCTGACTTGCTGTTCCTGTGTTCCTACAGGCTCCTCTCAGGATGAGCCCCCACCCCATAGATTCTAGAAAGACTCACTGGCCAGATCCTTTTGGGGGCCAAGGAAGATACAGTGAGGAGGGAATTCATTCTCTTGTTATGGGGAGTTTCTGTTTTACTCATGGAGATTAGATGTACCACATAACATTACTCATATCACAAATCCACAGTCAGGGACATACACATAACCCACGAGCTGTGTTCTGTATGAAAAGTGCTATATAGATATGTGGCATTCTTAAAAATTAAGGGAAGTGAGGGCGTTGAGGCAAACTGAGGTTCATTGTCTGTGTGAGCTGAGGGCCACACACCTGACTACAGGTTTTTGTGACCGGGTATAGTGCCCAACCACTAAGGACCCTGAAAGGGAAGACACTGAGAGGCTGAAGAAATGACCCAGAGACAACGGGCGAAACATGGGCTTTATACAAGAACTTACCTTCAGGAAAGATGGCACAGGAGTGGCCAGCTGGGCAGGAAAACCCCTCCCACTTCTAAAAGGCACACAGGTTATGTAGCATTTTCCATGGGGGGGGTTAAACATGCAAAGGGTGGGGTTTCCAGCATGCAAGCATGTTGCGAGAACATGGTTCTTCATATGTCTCATGGACCCAAAATGGCTGTGATTTTCCTTTATCTAGGGATGGGACTTTTAGTATTATGATAAACTAAAGGTAACCAAAGGTTATGGGCACTGATCCAGGGAGGACCCAGTCTGAGACTGGTCTGAACCAGTCTGAGGGGGTGGCTGCCTCAAGGAAGGGTGTGCGAGAAGATTTGCTGTGTGTAGCTGCAAGATGTGGTTAGTAGGCATGGAGAACACTTTATCCGCAACCTCAGCATGACCTGCAATGCCCAGGCATGGGCCCTGAAAGAAAAAGGATGCACCAGGATGGCCACTTTCAGGACCCCTCCCCAGGCTCCAACCCCTTTTGTGGGCTGTGCTCTACACAGGTATGTAGCATCATCATTGAATTGGAAAGGCCAGGATGCACCAAGTTAGGCCCTGGGTTATAAGAGCTCACAGTCTTTGGAAGGAGATGTCCATTTTGCCCAGAGAAGCCAGGAGAAACCACCTGTTGGCCACTAAGGAAGGACTGATAGGAACGTTGAGCACACCTTTCAGAATATTGGGTCCCAGTGAACTGAAGGCTTTGGAAGTTTCCTTGGAGACAGGGAGGCTTCCCTTAAAATCCATGTGGTGATTCGAGGGTATTTTTGATCCCTGCTCACTCTTGGGCACTAAGGACATCACTTTTCCTCTGGGAAAGATGGGCAGACTGTATGAGATAACACAGACACTGTGCCTGGCATACATTTCCCATACAGTCATTTTAGTGCCCTTCTTCTGCATTCTATATTTTGAGCTTTTCAATTCCCTCAGTCTCGGGTTCCTCGTGGGTGCTGGAGAAAGAGCCGATATGAATAAAAGGATTTTGAAGAGTGCCCAGCAGCTCTGGGCTGGTCCTCCCTCCCGCGGGGCTTGGATTTTACTTACCGCTGTAGTTTTGCAGATTCATAATTCTGTCTTCCAGTATAATTAATCGGACAACGAATTCTGTGCATAACACAGGCCTGCGTAGTGAAGCTTCTGAGAAGACTCAATCTGATGGAAACCCTGCTTAAACTCTTTCTGCTTTCTGAGCCATTCCGGTGGCATTTTCCTCGAGCTCAGGGATCAGACATGATTTGAATCCCTTCCAAGTTTCAGCATTTGTACCATACACGCTCAGGAGGCTCTGGTTGACTTGAGAGGAATAGAAACTGCGTTACCTGCTGAAGAGAACACATAGCCAGGAACTTGTAGATTCAAGGATGAAGGGTGACTTTTCTCTGGTATCCTCGTAAATGGACCAAGCCCAGAGTCTCTACCTGCAGAATCTTGGAGGCGTTTGCTCAAGGGACTTTGATCTTAAGCTCAGTGTTTTCTAGTAGGTGGTCTCTACTTGTAAACTTGTTTGCTTTTCATCAAGACCTGCCTGCGAGAAATTTTAATTTGGATGATCCATTCCAAACCACACAGGAGGCTTTAATGATGCCACTCTGCCTTGCTCCTCTCTCCTCCCCCCTTTACCCCCAACCATGGCACTCTGATTCTGTTTACAGAAACCCGAGTGTGGTTTTAGGGCCTTAGAGGAAGCCGATGGGGGAAGACCAGCCTCGTGGCCTTTTGTTATATTATGGCTCTGCTTCTTTTCTGGAACTTTCCTAGTGGACTCCTCCAAAGAGCCCAGAAGCCCAACCTTCATGTGTTTTGCAGATCTTGCCTGAGAGAAAGACCCCAGCCTTAGCATGAAAGTTCTCGTTTTATTAGACAGAACTAAGTAGTCCTTAGGAGCTGCGTGGGCCTAGTGAACAGAGTACAGGGTCTCGTAACTGTGTGGTTCTTGGGTGAATGACATAAGCTCCCAGAACCTCAGTTTGCTCATCTGCAAAATGAGGGTTGCAACCACCATTATTAATCCAGCTGATCACTTGGGATATGTGTTACACAGCACAGCAAAGGGTGTTATGGGAGCATGAAACAGTGGGACCTAACCTAGCTGAACGGGGTGGGGCGGGACTGGGGTTGTCAGGGCAAACTTCCTTGAGAAGGGGAAGTCCAAGTTGGGTGCTGACAGATGGCAGGCTTTGAGTAGGCAGAGTCAGGGCCTGGTTTCCTCTCCCTCTGTTCCTGTGTTTCAGCCAGGTCTCGTGGGGGAAGTGTTAGAGAAAAGCATGGTGTTTGAGAGCCACGGTGGACTTCAGAGCACACGATATGACCCCAGCCTCCTTTCCGTCCCTCTTCCTCATGACTGCCAGCGAAGAAAAGGGAGCCCAAGAGCTAATGTGGCTGACACAGGCCCCTCAGCCGATGAGCATCAGAACTGGGCCTAGACTCGTAGCCACACCTGTCCCTCTTACGTGTCAGACACACTTCTTGTGCTCTTCATGCTTGACATTTTATCCTCATTAATAACTCTATGCAGTAAGTACTCTTATTATTATTATTATTATTTTGAGTCAAGATCTGCCTCTGTCATCCAGACGGGAATGCAGTGGCACCGTCATGGCTCACTGCACCTTTGACCTCCTGGGCTCAGGCGTTCCTTCTTCTTTAACCTCCTGAGTAGCTGAGACTACAGATGCATGCCACCCCGTCTGGCTAATTTTTACAATTTTTTGTAGAGACAAGGTCTCACTTTGTTGCCCACTCTGGCCTCTATCCCTTGGACTCAAGCATTTCTCCCATCTTGGCCTCCCAAAGTGCTGGGATTACAGGTGTGGGCCACTGCGCCGAGCAGTACTATTATTATTGTTTACAGACGAGGTAACGGAGGGCCAGAGAGGTTAGGAGACCCCCCTCGAGGTCTTACAGTTCAGGGTAGAGTCGGGACTTGAAAGCAGTCTGACTGCAGAGCTGCCCCACTCCTAATCCCCACACTGCCTTTCCCCCCACCAGAACATTGGTTTGCGACATTTCTACTGAACCGTGGCATTTTCCCTGCTGTCAAGGAGCCTTTTGGGAGAGAGAAAATAGCAACAACAGTTCACCACAGATAACAAAACAAAGGTGCTTGAGATAGGACAGGACGTAAGCCCCAGGGACTTGAAGTCCGACATTTCCAGCAGGGACCAGCATGATGGATGCACGCAGTCTGCTTCCCTGGATGAGCCGGGCACGAGAGGAGGAAACCCAGAGGGACGGACGGTGGACTTTGTCTCTTGGGCTTCATTTTCTTTGTTGGCAGCGTGGAAGAAGAGTGAAGGTGGAAGCGGTGGGTTATAGCATATTCTCTGAAGTCCATGGGCTGGCAGGTGCCTTTAGACCGGTGGCTGATGGCTTTGTCCCAAGTGCTGGGGAGCCAGTGAGTTTTTGAACAGCTGCTCGTGGAGAAGAAGGTATTCCTTTGGGAAGGTGGAACTTCAGAGATGTGTCTTCCAGTGGTATTTCTCTGGAAGTTTCCCAAGAGGACATGCCTGGAGTCTGTGCTATCGGAGCCCCTGACAGGGAAACCCTCATTCCGACTGGGCACATTAGCACTACTTTTCAGATGTGTAAGGCTGAGTCGTGGCTGGGACTTCTAGGAAGTTCTCACTTATGGCTGGCGTTCCCTCTTTGAGATGGGACCTCACTTTCCTGCTACCTCTCCCCCCCCCACCTCCCATTAATTAGGATTAACACTCGCACCCACCACCTACAGAGAAACCAAGGGCTCCCTCCATGGGATTTCATCACTGGGACTAGGGGATGTTCCCTAGGTTGGTGCATTTCCTCGAGCTAACCTCTGTTCCACTATGGGGGAAAGTAATACTGAAATTTCCTCCTTTGTGTCATCAATTTCACATGATGTTTGTTTTCCTGTGCTGATGGCCCTCCCCTCTATTTGCATAAGAGCAAGAAAACAATACTGCCACCTAGTGGGAGTTCAACATGTGACCTTTAGAGCTCCTCCTCCTGACCCCGGCACGTTATTTTTATGACTATTAATATTTAAACTTAGCCGGGCTCGGTGGCTCAGCCTGTAATCTCGTGCCTTGGGAGGCCGAGGTGAGTGGATTGCCTGAGCCCGCGGGTTCGAGACCCGCCTGGACAACTTGGTGAGACCTCATCTCTACAATAAATCAAAAAATTAGCCAGGTGTGGTAGCGCGCGCCCGTAGTTCCAGCTACTTGGAAGGCTGAGGCGGAAGGATGGCCGGAGCCCAGTGGGTCGAGGCTGCGGTGGCTGGGAGCGGCCACTGCACTCCATTCTGGGCGACAGAGTGGGACTCCAACTCAAAAATAAAAAATAAGAAAAATAAAAATTTAAACTTCTGGGCACAGTGTTCTTCCTAGTGTATGGATCCAAGTGGATTTTCAACAGGAAACTGCATGGTAGGTGTACCGAGTCCGCTTCCTTCTCTTAAAACGTGCAGTTGCAAGTGTCCAAAGGGCTGTTTTGTGTACACCAGACAGGACCGTTGAAACAGGGCAGGGAACTTTACCTACTGTTTCTCGTCTGTTCCTCACAGCACTCCAGCAAGGAAGGTACCTGCACCCCCATTTTACAAGTGAAGAAACCAAGGCTCAGAAAGCCTAAGTAACTTGGAACTTTATTGAGCACCTACCACGCGCTGCCCAACTATGTCCTGGGCTACGTAGGTAGTAGCAGGGGCATGGTGAACTGTTTTTTCTCTAAGAACGTGCAATATCTAGCACAGTGGCAAAGCGTGTTCAGGTCCCGGCCAACTTGCAGAGGAGAGGAGACCCCTGTGCACCGATGTAGTCCCGGAAGACTGCCTGGATGGAAGAGGTGGGTCTGGGGCTGGGGTGTGGGAGGTGGCGTGGGAGACCACTGGTGGATGAACACACAGCGGAGACACTATGGGCAAGAAGAGGCCTGCAGGTCCTGAACTGTGCCAGATGTTAGGGTTACAGATGTTATAACAACTCCCTAGCTGCATTTGTGAATTGAGGAGTAAGATATACTTGATGGAGGAAACTTAAGTAATGCGGAAGTATTTAAAGTTAAAAAAAAAAAAAAAGGAAAATCACCCTTCAGGCCCATTCTCACCCCAGAAAACAGGATTAATAGTTAAAAGTTTGGTGTCTATGCTTCCAGGAATTTTCCTATGCCTATAAAACTATATAGATATATATGTCCATTCATCCATACGTAAATTAATACATGTATATATAATGTGATTTATTTTAAATGGGATATTTTAACTACTACTATTTTTATAATTTCCTTGTCATAGCAATTTTAAAAATATATTACAGTCATTTTAAGTTAAGAAAGTTTGACTATTGAAAATTTTAAACATATGCAAACATAGAACAGTATAATAAATCTGCTCTCCCAGATTCAACATTTATGAACATGGTCAATCTTGTTTCATCTCTATCCATCTCCAAAGTTTCCCTCAAACTGAATTTTTTTAAAAATTTAAAACATTAAAAAATTTTTTCTGTTTTTTGTAATCGGGATCTCACTCTGTTGCCCAGGCTGGAGTGCAGTGGCATGATCACTGCTCACTGTAGCCTCAACCTCCTAGACGCAGGTGATCCTTCCACCTCAGCCTCCCCAGTAGCTGGGACTACAGGCACTAACTGCCAAGCCTGGCTAATTTTTTGATTTATTGTAGAGACGAGGTCTCACCAAGTTGCCCAGGCTGGTCTCGAACACCTGGACTCAGGCAATCCTCTTCCCTCAGCTTCCCAAAGTGTTGGGGTTACAGGCTTGAGTCACCATGCCCAGCCTGTCCCAATATTTCTCGTAAACGAGTAGCTAGTTCTAGGGGATTGAGGAGAATCAGATTTGATTTCGTGGCAGAAAGCTTGGAGCTTCCTAGGTAGGGGAATGAGGTGACCAAGAGCCAGAGAGTGAGTTTTAGGAAAGAAGGTGACATCACACGGGCATCCCAGCAATCCTTTTCATCCGTTTTCCGTAGGTACAGGTGAGAGATGCAGGGGGGCACCCCAGACCTTGGTAGGGCTGGCTTCAGGGGTGCTTAGTTGCTGGGGGTCGCATTTCATGAGAGTTTTCTATGAGTGGCCTCTGGGGCCGTCTGGTCAGCTGAGTCTAACCAGCCACTTGTTCTCATGACAAGTGGAAGTCATAGCTTCCTTGCCTCGTTGTAGTTTTGTGCTTGCCTTCTCCCCTTCTTCTCATAAATAATATGTCTCTATTTTAAAAACCATAAAAATGCTTCTCTTTGTAATTCTTAGCCAGTTCACGCAGTGGACACTGCTGAGAGACTGAGGACAGCTTAAATGTCTCAGCTCAGAGCTGGGAAAAATCTGGACAGTGTTTGCCGAATTTGCCAGCACCCTTAAAATGCTTTATATATCTTTTCACAAACTCCTGCAGAAGAATCACTGAATTTCGAAGTCAAGTGACTGTCCCTGAATCCTGCTTCCCATCCTATCCCTAGGAGCCCATCCTCGGCCACATTTTATTTTTTGAGTTGGTGTCTCATTGTCACCCAGGCTGGAATGCAGTGGCATGCTCACGGCCACTGCAGCGTTGACCTGCTAGGCTAAGGTGATCCTTCTGCCTCAGGCTTCCAAGTAGCTGGAACCACAGGTGAGCTCCACCGCGCCTGGCTAGTTTTTTGATTTATTGTAGAGACAAGGTCTTGCCAAGTTGCCCAGGCTGGTTTCGAACCCCTGGGCTCAGGCAATCCTCTTGCCTCTGCTTCCCAAAGTGCTGGGATTACAGGTATGACCCACCGTGCCCAGCCCTCAGCCACATTTTAAATGAAATGATTGTATTCAGTTCTCCAATACCTTTAGATTAGCCTTACCCTCCCCACACCATGGGAATAAATTACATTTCTCAAAAACAGTTTGTTTGCTATTTTTTGTTCATCAAAGACTCAGAACCAGAGATGCTCATTGCCAGCAGCTAATACCGGGCTTCTACCTCAACATGGTATTGAAGCATCCAAGCCTGGCCATTCAGTTTGATGTGTGGTCTTATCTCGGTGGAATGCATGCTTTTCTTTAGACTTTCAGAAGTTGTAAAAATAGCGTGTCAGGATCACTTTCCCAAGCATCTAGGCATCTGGGGCACCACAGGGTGGGGTCACTTTTCTCAGTTATTAGAATCATCAATCTTGGCCGGGCTTGGTGGCTCAGCCTGTAATCCCAGCACTTTGGGAGGCCGAGGTGAGTGAATTGCCTGAGCCCAGGGGTTTGAGACCAGCCCGGGCAACTTGGTGAGACCTTGTCTCTACAATAAATCAAAAATTAGCTGGGCGTGGTAGCGCGCACCTGTAGTTCCAGCTACTTGGGGGACTGAGATGGAAGGATCGCCAGAGCCCAGCAGGTCGATGCCAGGGTGGCTCCAGCCTGGGCAACGGAGTAAGACTTCAACTCAAAAAAAAAAAAAAAAGAATCATCAATCTTATTGCTGGAGGGGACCACAGAAACCACCCTGGTCAAGGGTCCTGCCTCATCACCCCCCCACCCCACCTCACTCTTCCCTTTACTTAAAAAAAAAAGCTATTTGAATCCTAGACAGGTTCCGTCCTTTCTTGGATTCAACAGGTGATAAACGGAGTTGAGGTTTGAGCCTCCTCTTTGGTTATGTCTGTTAGAGCTTTATCAAAATTCTTTTATGATTTACCCCCAGAAATAAAGCCCTTGATACAAAGCAGCCTTTAGAGATGCAGTCTTTGAAGCGGGGAGTGTTCTCCTTAAATCTGCCCTCCAAACTCTACCGAGCCGAAGGAGGAGCACTTTCTTGAGGAGGCCACCATTGCTTCACCGAGCCTCCCCTTGTCCTCGCCTATCTTCTGACTTTGGTCCAACAAGTGCTCACGGGCCCAGCTTCCCACTTCCTGGGAATCTGTGTTGACTTTGGAGACTCTGTTTAGGTTCTTTGCTGGAGGCAGGATGGTGTAAGGAAACAAACCTTAGGCAGATGTAGGTTCAACTCCTGAGACCCCATTTGTCGCCAGGTGGTGTTGAGCAAGTCACTTAGATTATGATCTTCAGTGTCTTTCTCTCTAAAATAGGCTGACAATTTCTACCCCAAGACTGGCACAGCTGTTTCGGACGGTACATCTTCAGCCTGTGGCACACACCGCATGCTTCATAAATGGTTGCTATTGTTACAGAGGAAAGGGAGAGTCCATCCCGCCTCTAGGGAGAAGAGGAAAAGTGAGACCCAAGATAGAAGGCCAGTGTTCTCAGGATAATGTACGCTTGTGTTTGACCCTTAGATATGGGAATGATGATTGTTTTTTCATGAACTATTCACTTTTCTTCCTTACAAGCTATAAGCTGAGTTGAGATAATCAACTCTGTCATATCATCTCTTGAGTGTTTCTTTGGTTGATTGATTATACACACACACACACACACACACACACACACACACACACAGAAGAGGGGAAGGAAACTCAGCAAACCTCTGCCCACAGGTTGGCACATAGTTTCTGGAAAGTTGTCAGCCACAGTTTCTTCATGTCTGAATCCAGAAAGCAAACTGGGTTGGAGAGAGTTCATGCGAAGCATCCCCTCAGATGACCTGTTCAGGTACTTCCTCTTTATTATTTCATTACTTTTTGTCCCGACGAATTTTGCTCTTACAGTTTCAAGATAATCAATTTATTTCCATGCGCCTTCCCCATCCAAATTGGATTACACATATAAATAGCTGTGTGCTGGCCCCGCTGGTGCTTGGCAGCCTGGGGCCTTGAGAAGGCTGGGGCTGTTTGTTTATTTTCAATTGAAGTTCTAAGTGCTGGAATGACTTCCACCTCCTTTACACACAGCCATCTCAAAACCCCCTTTGTTCCCTGGTTGCAGAGGCCAAATCCTCGGGGTTTTCATTCATGGTGGTAAGAATGCCAGTTCTCTCAGCATCATCCTATTGGTGACTTTCTGTGGTTAGCCTTTTTATTTAAAAAATGTAAAAATTCACTACATGTATTGGTGCACACATACACTCCCACCCACCTAAGGCTGCACCCTGAAGTTTACCTGACTCAACTTTTCTTCCAGGACCAGAGAAATACCACTGGGTCATGTTCTAAGGAAACTAGGAGAACGTTCCAAGTCGGGAACTGGGTTCTCCGTTGCTGGGCTTCAGCAGTTCCCTTCCTCCTTGGGAACCTACTTCTAGCTGCTTTTTTTTTTTAACCTTATGTTCACCTTTGGTGGTGTGGAGCTGGTTTTCTTATTGTTGAATCCAACCTCCAGTGACAGAGGTAGAATGAACTAGAACACAAATTAGGCTCTGCACTAACCATGCCTTGATTTTGCTCAGTTTCCATATGAGGGGATTAGTCAGTGTTCCATTCTGTTCCTAGTCACGAGGCAGTGTTTCTCTGGGCATGTTGCGTGGACCATCAGCACTAGCATCTTCTAGGAGCATCTTCTAGGGACTCCAGACTTGTTACATATGAATTTCTAGCACCAGGGCCCAGGAATCTGTGACACAAAGGTCACAGAAACAGCACAGGTCTATCTATAAAATGCCATCCCAGAAGAGACTGCCGCTGCCTCTGCTCAGTTCTTTCTTCATCTTCCCGGGCTATGACCTTGAACCTTGTTAGGATCCAATCTGCAGACAGATTTCATTTCAGTCCATTAGTCTCTTACACGTTCACCCACTGATATCTTTGTGACTCTAGTATCTTTTCATCTACGTCAAGGTGACTCTGCACTTGACCTCAAGGAGCTCAGGATCTAGTTGAAGAGATAAGGTGTGCTCAGATGAAAACAAACGTTAACAGTGCAAGGCTAAGAAGGCCAAGTGCAGCTGTGCAGTGGTTGCTTGATTTTGAAGGCGAGGAGAGGCGTTCTTGGGCAGTATCCCACAGGAGGGCCTGAGGTGGTCAGGTTGGAGGTAGGCGGGAAGGCAGTCCCTGCAGAGGGAGTAGGATGGACCAGGCCCTGGCGAGCATGAGAGCCACGTGTGAGTGAGGTAAGGAACCGAACCTGCCAAACAAGAAGGAAGAACTGGGCTGTCAGTGAAGAGCCGTGGATGAAGGAGAAGGCTTGCTTTTGGGGAGCTTAAACGATAATCAGATTAATTGGGATTTGGGGGAGAAAATTTGGCGAATTGGTGCTATAATCAGCTTCATGTTAGGATTTGCAAAGTCAAAATCCAATTTCCCAATTTATCATTTTTCATTTATTAGCTCAGGGTGCCCAAAATTGTAGGTCTCACCCCCATGGGAGGATCTGGAGCTTTTTTTTTTTTTTTTTTTTTTGGGTTGGGGTCTCACTCTGTGGCCCAGGCGGGAGGGCAGTGGCTGCTCCCGACCCCCGCCGCCGTGACCTGCTGGGCGCGGGGGGTCCTTCCACCACAGCCATCCAAGTAGCCGGCACAACAGG
>CAUYQG010239879.1:0-28038 GCA_963574415.1 Tarsius wallacei | reverse complement strand
CTGTGAGATACCACCTAACTCCAGTCAGAATGGCAATTATCAATAACTCAAAAAATAACAGTTGCTGGAGAGGATGTGGTGAAAAGGGAACACTTTTACACTGTTGGTGGGACTGTAAACTAGTGCAACCTCTGTGGAAAGCAGTGTGGCGATTCCTAAAAGCTCTAAATACCAACCTCCCATATGACCCTGCGATCCCCCTACTGCAAATATACCCTGAAGAACTCAAATCACTCTATAAAAAAGATACCTGTACGTGTATGTTTATCGCAGCATTGTTCACAATAGGAAGAACCTGGAACCAACCATGCTGTTCATCAAATGAGGACTGGATTAAAATATGTGGTACATATACACGATGAAATACTACGCAGCCATAAATAAGAACAAAATCATGAATTTTGCAGCAACTTGGATGGAACTAGAATCTATAATACTGAGTGACCTCTCACAGAAACAAAGATCTGAGTATCACATGTTCTCACTCATATAGTGAACCTTGAACATCAACATAATACTATAAGAAAATGACTGACAGTTGATGGGAAATTATGGGGGAGGAGGGGAAGGGAGATGGGATTAAAGGTAGTCAATATCTGTCTGGGGACGGGGAGATACCTCTTATCAACAAGGGTGCCTGTACGAAGCATATTTGTATACCTAATCCTTAACTGTACCCCATAATATCATAACAAAAAATACTGAGTATAAAAAAATAAAAGTAAAAAAATAAAAATGTGGTATGTATACATGATAGAATATTACACAACCATAAAGAAGGACAAAATTATGAACTTTGGAGCATCTTGGATGGACTTAGAGTCTATAATACTGAGTGATCTATCACAGAAACAACTGAGTACCACATGTTCTCACTCATAAGTGGACCTGACCAATTATCATACTACCATAAGAAAGGGATTGGCAGTAGTGGGAAACTGCCAGGGGAGACGCAAGACACACTTCATCAATAAGGGTACCTGATCTCAAACCAGGTGAAGTGGATGAAAGTGAGGCCCAAACTGTACCTGTACAATGATCTTTTGTATACCTAACCCTGAATGGTACCCTCCATCTTTAAAATAAAAATAAAAAATAAAAGTGGGCAAAATATATGAATAGATACTTCTCAAAAGAAGATATACAGGCAGCAACATACAAATGAAAAACTGCTCAGCCTCACTAATAATCAAAACCACATTGAGATACCACCTAAGCCCAGTAAGGGTAGCCATCATTAATGAAACAAAAAACAATAGATGCTGGTGGAGATGTGGAGAAAATGGAATGCTTTTACACTGATGGTGGGTATGCAAACTAGTTCAAACTCTATGGAAAACAGTTTTCTCAAAGAAGTAGAAATTGACCTTCCATAAAACCCAGCAATCCCCCTTCTAGGAATATACCTAGAAGAACTCAAATCATTCTACCAAAAAGATAACCTGCACATGCATGTTTATTGCAGCACTATTCACAATAGCAAAAACATTGAAGCAACTGTGCTTCCCATCGAAACTGAACTGGATTAAAAAAATGTGGTGCATATATATGATGAAATATTATGCAGCCATAAAGAAGGGCAAACATATGGGCTTTGCAGCAACTTGATGGAGTTAGGGTATTTAATACTCAGTGATCTATCACAGAAACAAAGAACAGAGTACCACAAGTTCTTACTCATAAGCAGACCCTGTACATTTACCAAAATACTATAAGAAAAGGACTGGCAGTACCAAGACACTGCCAGGGGAGGAAGGGGCAGGGATACAACATCAATAATGGTACCTGATCTCAAACCAGGCAAAGTGGGGACCAAAGGGAGGCTCAAACCTTACCTGTACAATGAACACTTGTATACTGAATCCTGAATTACACCTCACATATTTAAAATAAAATTAAATTAAAAAAATTTGATGTTGATCCTTTTATTGGTCACTTTCTAGTTGAATTTAAAACTAAATTCAGTTTTTTCCTGATCTTTTAGAAGGAAAAGTGATTTAAGACAACTTTTTCACTTCAAAGAACTTTCTTATATAGTATTTAAAGTGTAGTTACTTGCTTTCTGGGCTTTTCTATCTCTGTTCTATTTCATTTTTGTTATTCCATTTTGTTCCTGGGTTTTTATTTTTTTATATTTTTGACCTACTTAATTTTTATTCTATTCCCTACAATTTCTTCTAGTTTCACGAGCTTTATTCTGCACAAGAACCCTGGGTGGTCTGTTTCTGTAGTTCTTATGGGTACCAGGACTACTTTGACTTCTTCAGACTTAACTGTAAATCTTCTGAACTCACCTGCTATTGGAATAAACAAACCCCCTCTTACTTTCATTTGCTTTTTTCATACTGAACTACTGTGCTTCCTAGTATGTGCTTATTGGCTATCTAGAAGTTCTTTTCCAAGATTTAGATGCCCCCTTACTTACTTCTACTTGTAATGTGCTTGTTGTGTCCTCATTTTTCTATTTGGTTATTTGTTTTTTTCTTATTAATTTGCAGGAATTAGCTGCATTTTCTAGTTACAAGCCCTTTGTCAGTTATATGTTGCAGGCATCTTTTCCCATTCTCTGGCTTGCATTTTTTTTTTTTTTTTTGAGTTGGAGTCTCACTCTGTCACCCAGACTGGAGTGCAGTGGCACACTCCTGGCCACCGCAGCCTCGACCTGCTGGGCTCCAGCGATCCTTCCGCCTCAACCTTCCCAAGTAGCTGGAACTACAGGTGTGCGCTACCACGCCCGGCTAATTTTTTTTTTTTTTTATTTATTGTAGAGGTGAGGTCTTGCCAAGGTTGCACAGGTGGGTCTCGAACCCACGGGCTCAGGCAACCCACTCACCTCAGCCTCCCAAGCGTGGGTTTACAGGCTGAGCCACCGAGCCTGTCTTGCATTTTTAATCCATTATAAGTTTTTGTTCTTCTGATGAACAAGTTATGTTTAATATGATATGACTTAACAATGTAGTTTGATTCATTAATCTTTTACTTTGTGCTTAGTGCTATTTTTTTTTTTTTTTGGTCATTTCAAAGAAATCTTTGTCTAGCCCAGCTAATGAAGATATTCTTCTACTTAATCTTCAAGAGGCATTATTCTTTTGTATCGTATATCTTGCTTTGCAGTCTACCTGGATTTTATTTTTATGTATGATATAAAGTAGGTTTAAAATTTCTGTTTTATTCATACAAGTATGTATACCTAATTGAGCTATACCACTTGTTGAAAAGACTTATACTCTTTGCTTTGTTTTGTTTACTTTGTCATAAATTGCTTGTGGATTTTTTTTTTCTAGATTTTGTTCTGTTTCATGGGTTTCGCTGCCCACCCCTGCATAAATATTAAGCTTTCTTAATTACTGTAGCTTAAATTTTGCTGTCTGGTAGTTTAAGGCCTCCAGTTACATTCTTCTTTTTGATGATTGCCTTAGCTTTTTTTATACAATAAAATGTTGTTTTTGTCTAGATAGGCTTATCTTATTCTTTGAGTATGTTGCAGTGACTATTGACATTTTTGTATAACCATGTAACCACCACTCATTGAGATGCAATATAATTCCAGCCTCCAATAAGGTTCTCTTGTGCCCCTACCAGTCAGTATTCCTCCCTAAGGTAATCATTATTCTGACTTTCATCAGCATTGATTAATTTTTTTTTATTTTTGGACTTCATGTAAGTGTAATCATGTAATATATAGTTCTTTGAGTATTTTTTAAACTAAATCTAATGTCTGTGAGAGTCATCTATTTTGTTTCTCAGTAGTCCATTCTTCATTGCCCTTTGATATTCCATTATATGAAGTGACTACAATTCATTTTTCTGTTGATGAGAATTTTAAATTTTGGATTATTATGAATAAAACTACTGTGAATCTTCTTATCAACATCTTTTGTTATACAGATATACTCAGTTCTCTTTGTATATTCTTAGGAATGGCATATCTGGAAATAGGGTAGATGCATGCCTAGTTTTAGTTGATATTGCTGAACAATTTCCCAAAAATAATTGTACCATTCCTTGTTAATTTTGAGTATCTGATATGTTATGTGAAAAATTGTAGAAATAATTGAAGGCAGAGCATCTTGTTGTTTTTCTCTAGATAGGCTTTATTTTTGCTTTTTATTTTCCTTGTGTAGTCTGCTAGTAGTATCTAGCAATCCTTGATCATGTCAGTCTAATGTCAGAGACTGAAATGATTTGAAGCTGGGTTTCAGTCCTTGTAAAGAATGAATTCTTTCCAGTTCATCTTTATTCCTATGAACTTGTCTTTTAGGGGCTCTATCCAAAGTGGGGAGGTTTCATAAAGGTTTCCTTTTCTTGGTAGAACCTACACTCATATTTTGCTTCTAGACTGAACCTGTAAAAATCTCAGCTAAGCTTTTCCAGTCTTTCATTTGCCTTTTCTGGAATTAGCAGATGCTCTTAAGGAGAAAACAGCTCTAATGGCTGGCTCATCTCCCTGGCTTTGCCTTCTAGAGCTTGTCTTTGTAATTGTTACTGCCTTATTAGCTTGCCTATGCATACAAGCAGATTTTAAAATAATTCGTCCAGATTTTCTTAGTCTTTTAAGTAGAATGGTCAGCTTTGTGTTAAAGAAAGCCATTAAAGAAGAAGAAATATGTTCCCCGTTACTGTATTTTCTGCCATTATCCTTTTTCTGTGTGTTCCCCCTTCCTCCTCCCCACCCCATTATGTCTGTTTCATTATTCTAAGTCTCTGTTATTGGGCTGATGATGCACGGTTAATCATTACAGCTTTTATCATTCATATTCTTTTCATTTAAAACATATACAGTCATATTTCTGCATGTTTATGTTTCTAGATGAACTTGGAATCATTTTTCAAGGTCCAAGATAAGTCTCTTTGAGTTTTAAATATATTTTGGGATAATTGGCATTTTTACATCATTCATTCTTTCTATCCAAATATGTGAAATAGACTTATTTCAACATATATTGCTGTTATTTGTTGTTTTCCCATTCTATTACTAAGGTTTTTGGAGAGTGTGTGTGTGTGTGTATGTGTGTATTTGCCATACATTTCTTACTATATTTATTTCTAACTATGATACATTTCTTATTGCTTTTGGGATTAGGATCCTTCACCTAATTTGTTTTTATTTTTTTTTCTTCTTTTTTGTGGTTGATATACAACAAAGTGACAAAATATATATTTATCTTATATGTAGTCATTTTACTAAAACTTCATATTGAGTCTTAATGTTTTTTCAGTCTATTTCAAGCATTTACTCATGATTGATTTAACTATTTAAAAAAATTATTTATTTGCATTGTAATCTTAGCATGTGGCCTATAATATTACTGCTTCTTGGAATTTGCTGACTTTTTGCCTTAGATTATAGGGTAGGGAAAAATATATAAAGATGATATAGCTGCATAAATAGATGTGTTCTTTTTGTGTTGGTTACAGCATTTAACACTTTCTCCTTATCAAGTTTTATTTTTAATTGACATAATAATTGTACATATTTATGGGATTCAATGTGATTTTGATGTATGTATACGTTGTGTAATGATTAAATTAGGATAATTAGCATTTCTGTCACCTCAAACATTTATTGTTTCTTTGTGGTGAGAACTTTCAGAATCCTCTTTTCTAGCTATAGTTAGCAATACATTGTTGTTAACTATAGTCGCCCTGCTATGCAATAGATCACTAGCACTGTTTTATCCTACTTAACTGTAACTTTGTACACATTGATTAAGCTCTCCTCATCCTCTCTACTTCGAAACTTCCACAATCTCTGTTAATCACTATTCTACTCTATAAGGTAAAGTGTTTTAGTTTCCACATGAGTGAGATCATGTGATATTTTTGTGTGTCTTGCTCATCTCACTTTACATAATGTCCTCAAGTTTATTACAAATGACAGAATTTCATTCTTTTTTGTGGCTGAATAGTATTCCATTGTGAAACTTTCTTTCAGTGTCTTATTTTACTTTATTTATTTCATTGTATCAGATATCACATCAAAGCTGAATGTAGTAGTAGGATAGTAGGATTTTTTTTTAAATTTTTGTTTTTATTTTTGAGTTGGAGTCTCACTCCGTCGCCCAGGCTGGAGTGCAGTGACGCACTCACGGCCACCCCAGCATCGACCTTCTGGACTCCGGCGATCTTTCCACCTCAGTCTTCCAAGTAGCCAGAACTACAGGCGCATGCTACTGTGCCTGGCTAATTTTTTAATTTGTTGTAGAGATGAGGTCTTGCTAAGTTGCCCAGCCTGTTCTCAAACCTGTGGGCTCAGGCAATTCCCTCACCTTGGCCTCCCAAAGTGCTGGGATTACAGGCTTGAGCCGCTGTACTCAGCCAGTACGTTCTTAATAAATGTCCTTTACTGAGCCAGTGCTACAATTTGTTTTTCTGGCTTTTATACTTAGTTTGGTGGTGTTAATAATTTAGGAAAAACTCAAATCATGTTTTTTCCTATTCTTTCACATTACCACAATTATCAAAACAGAAGACTCCTGTTCATGTGGTGAATTATGCTGGTTTATTTTTGAATATTAAACTACATTTATGTCTTTATAGATTTTATTTGATAATATTTTGTTTAGGATTTTTGCATTTCTGTTCATGAAATACATTGCCTGTCATTTTTCTTTCTTGTAAGGTCCTTGTCGGGTTTTTTATTTTTATTTTAAAGATGTAGGGTATAATTCAGGGTTAGGTATACAAATAGTCATTTTACAGGTAAAGTTTGGACCTCACTTTGGTCCCCACTTCACCTGGTTCGAGATTAGGTACCTGTACTGATGAATTTTGCCCCACCCCTTCCCCTGGCACTTTCGTACTACTGCCAATCCCTTTCTTACAGTATTATGATTTTGCTGGACTTATAAGAAAGTTTGGAAGTGTTCTTTCTTTTACTGTTTTTTAAAACAGTATTTACATGAGTGCCATTATTTTCTTTCTTGAGGTTTTAAAAGAATTCACCAGTAAAGTCATTTGGCTTACAGTTTTCTTTGTTGTAAGATTTTAATTTAGGTATTGCTTGCATGTGTGTGTTTGTGTGTGTGTGTGTGTGTGTGTGTGTGTGTGTGTGTGTGTATGTGTATTCCCATATATACTATGCATAGTTGTACACATGCATATATGAGTGTTCAGTTTTTCTATATCTTTGTAAATTTTAAGTTTTCTTTTTGTAGGAATTTGATTTTTTTTACATATTATTATGTTGAAGTCAGTCTCAGATATTTTATATCCTTTTATCTACAGATATGGATATCTAAAATATAGGAACAATATTTTATCACACCTAAAAAATGAGCAATTTCTTAATATCAGATATCCACTCAGGTTACATTTTCTCAATTGTCTTATAATTGCTTAATAGTTTTTTGTTTGAATTAGGATTCAGATAAGGTATATTCAGTACATTTAATAGCATGAAATTATTAATAATAACTTCTTAATATTTTAAAATATCTTCATGTCTCTCATTTCATTCCTAATATTAGTACTTTGCACAAGTCTTCTCTCTTTTTTCTTGGCTACTTTTGCTGAGGATTTATTAATGGTGAATTCAGTCATTATTTTGATGCTTTTGCCTTAAAGACTTCTTTGATAGTATAGACAAACCAACTGTCTTTTTGCTGTTACATGTTGGTTCCTTGCTTATGTTTTCATTTTCAATTTTTTTGTGTCCTTATATTTTACATGTCTTAGAAGGGCTTGTAGATTGAACTTTAAAAAAAAATCCTATCTGTGTCTTTTAATTTGACAATTTAGACTGTTTTTAAAAATATATAATATAATTATAGACATAAAAAACAGATTAGTGGTAAATAGGGGATAGGGGATAGGTGGTGTGGTAATGAACCAGCTATGGTGATGAATACAAAAGTCTATACATCTGATGATATTGTATAGAACCAAATATATACATACCTATAAATGAATATAAGTAAAACTGGAGAAATATGAATAAAATCAGTGGATTGTATCAGCATCACAGTCATGATATAATATATTATACTTTTGCAAGATGTAACCATTGGGGGAAACTATTTTAATGCTATACATAATCTCCCTCTCCTTCAAATTGCATGTGAATCCAAATGATCATAAAATAATAAGCTTAAATTTAGACATTATATTTATTAATATATTTTTGTTTAAATCTATATTGCCATCTACTTTTTATTTATTTTATCTGTTGAATATTAGTCCTTTTTGTTTTGTTTTGAATTGATCTTTTTAAAAAATTTCTACCCCTCTATTAGTTTGTCGTTACATATTTTACTTTTTTGTGATTATTACCATAGAGATTAGAACATGCATGCTTAATTTACCAAAGTGTACTATACATATTTTCATTTTCATTACAGGCCAGTGAGGAAATTTACAACTACGTACTGTCATTTATATCCCTTCCAGAGCAGATGCTATCTTTTGTCATGTATTTCAATATAATTTGCAGTTAAACCACACAAAATATTATTGTTATTGTGTAGGCATCATTCCTTTCATTTTATACTATATTTTACTTTTTTGGGTCTTCTTTACTTCCTTTCATCTCTGAGCTGCTTTCTCAGTTTATTATTTATTTCTGAAGATACTCTTTCATAATTTCTTCTTTGTAGTCTTTAAATAATGGATTAGCTTATATTATCTTTATATTTATATTTAATTTAGGGTTGTCTTATAGACATCATATAGTTGGATCTTATATTTTTTATCTACTCTCACAATCACTAGCTTTTAATTGATGTATTCAGACCAGTGACATTTAAGGTGAATATTTATATAGTTGGATTAATAGCTACTAAATTTTTTACTGTTTTCTGTTTGTTGCCCTTGTTCTTTGTTTTTCTTTTTTGTACTTTTTTTGCCTTTTGTGATTTCAGAAGCTTTAAAATTCTTTCCTCAGCCATGTCCCACCTACTAGTGAAGAATTCCTCATTACAGGAATTCTTCATTTCCACCACAGTGTTTTTTATCTAAACCTTTTCTTTTCAATTTGTAAATGTTGTCAGAATCAAAACAGTCACTTGTGTTAAAAACAAAACAAAACAAAACAAAAACCCTGACAAATAGAACCAAAAAAGGCTATAAAGGGAGGGTTCTCACATTTGTATGCCTGATAACAAAACTATTCACAAAAGATTTTGCAAAAACCGCAATCTTGGACAAAGGCCATTGTAACCTTACTTTAAAAATACTGCCTAGCAACCTCCTGTCCAATCTTGGACTGGGATCACCCTTGTTATTGATCTTTGTAGTGAAGAATAATCATTTCAAAACAATTGTGTAATCTTCCTCATAGTCCCTTTGTCTTCCTTTTCCTCCCTGAACATGCACATAGTTTATTTTCCTATGGCACTCATATTTTCATTGCAATTGCCCTGTTCCTGAATAAATATTTTATTTAATGAACCTCTCACTGTTATTTAAGTTCACAGATTCATTCTTAGAATCTCCATCTCACTGCTTACATTATCCAGCTGTTCTTGCAAATTGTGTACTTTTTCCATTAGATTCCTTAGCATATTACAGTTTTTTAAAGTTCTTATTTTGATAATTTCAACATTTGTGCCATATTGGACTCTGGTTCCAATGCTTGTTTAGTCTCTTGAAGCTGTATTTTTCATGTTTAGTATGCCTTATGTTATTTGTACTAAGTTGGTACTTGTTGAAAGCATAGAATATATACTGAGTAAAATGAACTGCATTAAATAGCTTTTTTTTTTTGAGTTGGAGTCTCAGTGTCGCCCAGACTGCAGTGCAGTGGCCGTTCCCGGCCACCGCAGCCTCACCTGCTGGGCTCCGGCGATCCTTCCGCCCCAGCCTTCCGAGTAGCCGGAATTACAGGTGTGCGCTACCACGGCCCGGCTAATTTTTTGATTTATTGTAGAGATGAGGTCTCGCCAAGTTGCCCAGGCGGGTCTCGAACCCTTGGGCTCAGGCAATCCACTCACCTCAGCCTCCCAAAGGTGCGGGATTACAGGCTGAGCCACCGAGCCCGGCTTTAATAGCTTTTATTAATGTATTTGGTAAGTTGTGAAGAGGAGAGAGAAACACGTCTTATAGACCATTGATTAGTCCTCAGTCTTTTAGTGAGCCTATGTCCTTGAACTGTGAGCTTCACCGATATTGGTCAGTTTTTTCTCCCTTAGTTTAGACAGAATGGCTAGAGGGAACTGGAGATGAGTATTTCCCTTCCATCATGTGGGACGTTAGACAGCGCTACAGTTGGTTATTCCCCTTTTCCCATATGAAAGGCTAGAGGGGACTGTAGTTAGGTATTTCACTTTTCTCACATGGAAGACTAGAGGGAACTGGAGTTGGATACTTTTCGTTCCCCATGTAGAGGCCTACAGCTGGCTGGAGTTGGGTATTTCCTTTCAGCCAGTTAGGTTAGGCTTTGATATGACCCCAGCAGATTAGGCTGTCATAAGAGTTTCTCCTGATGGCAGGCTTTGTTAAGAAGAATAGGTCTGTGGAGCATTAGCAATTCTAGATCATTTTAGGTTTTGTTGAATATGCCAGAGTGCTCTGGCATACTTCAAAACGTTTCTTTTCTTTTCCCAGTGATGGAAGTATGAGGAGATTTTCTCCAGTTTGCACACTGAGGACCTGGTAGATTTCTTAGAAGTAAAACTCATAAAAATTTTGAGAGCCCCCATGACTGGATCTCTGGAGTTTTTAATCTCTCAGACTTGTCCACATTGAACCTCCAACAATTCATCAATCATATTTCAAGTTTTCCTGTCTTTGCACTGCTTCCTGCAGAGGTTTCTGTTTGTGGGTTCGCGCTAGTAAGTTGTGATTCTCTATATTCTCCAATTTTGGGGCAGCAGTTTATTCTGTGACCTCACTTCTCTGATGGATCTAAGAAGAGTTGATGATTTTAGTTTTTTACTGGTTGTTAGGAGAGAATGAAGACTTTTAAGCTCCTTACGTGCTGAATGGGAAACTGGAAGTCCTATTATGCATATTTTAAGTTCCTATTTGATAACTCAGTTTTCTGGATCTTCTGTTGATCCACTTTTATTTCCTGTTATTTTCTTGGTTTTTGATCCCAATTATCTTTTTTCCTGTATACCAAGTCACTTTTTCTTGAAAACTTTATAAAAATCTTAGAAATTATTTGAAGACTTGAATAAAGAAATTTTCCTTCAAATAAGATTTACAATGGTTTTAGCAGATTGGTAGGGGGCGTTGGCAAAATTCTAGATCATCGTAATTCAGATAGTATTTGGGATGTGTCAAATTTGGGCCTTAGTTCCTAGTTGAATATCTAATTGTCTTCTATCTCCAGATCTCCTCTTTTTCTTTTCCCAAAGCATGCTTCAAATTTTGTTATTCTACTTCATGAGCTTATCAAAAGCTAGTTTCAGCTTCTCAGCCTCTTAATTCCTTCATCAGAATTTCAGATACTAGCAGGGAAAAACATTCTAATATACCAGGCTCATCTCTCTGGGTTTCCTTCTTATACTTATTTTTTAAACTTAGAAATATTTTACTGCTCCATTAGGTCTTTCATGTCTTTAAGCAGATTTTTTTAGTTGTCTACTTTTTCATGTTGATTTTAACAGGAGGTTTTTTTTTGAACTACCCAATCTCCCAGTTACACTGCTATATTCAGTTTAGCGCCTTTGTACATGCTGTTTCTTCTGCTTGAAAAATTCTACTAACTCAGTCCTCAGCTCTTAGGTTATAAAACCTTTTCAATGCTGTGGGTCAGTTACTGAAGAGTTCATATGCTTTTCCCTGACAAGACTTCAATGACTGAGCAGGTCTTGTTATATCTCTCTCAACACTATCTACAATGTTTTCGTTAACTTGTAGCTTGTAATTATATGTTCAAATATGTTTTTATTTTGTTTAATGTTTGTCTTCTCATTAGAATTTAAGGTCTTTGGGAAGAAGGGCCAGATCTATTTTTTTTTCTCATTATGGTCCCAAGTTGTGATCCAAAGGGAGTATTTAGTATTTTTTCATAGATTAAATATATAGATAGAAGGTTAAATGACTGAGTTTTCCATTGGATGGAAATGTTAGAATTCTACTTCCTTAAGAAGTAGAAAGGGAATAGCTTATTTTTATACATTTATAATAAAATTTTCCATATTTTTATAATTAATATTATTAAAAATATTAAAATACAAAGAGTCGTGTAAATACAGTTGACCTGTCAGTAATGTGTGTTTGAACAACACAGGTCCATTTATATGTGGACTTTAAAAAATAAATATGTTGGAAACATTTTTGGAGATTTATGACAATTTGAAAAAACTCACAAATGAACCAGGAAGCCTAGAAATATTGAAAAAGTTAAGAAAAAAGTAGGCATGTCATGAATGCATAAAATATATGTAGATACTAATCTATTTTATCATTTAAACCATAAACGACAATTCTGTTATAAAAAGTTAAAGTTTGTCGAAACTTTCACACACAAACTATTACAGACCAATCACACCACCATTCACAGTAAAGAGAAATGTATCAAATGTGGATGCAGTACTAATCTTAACTGCATAAATTAGCTATAATACATAGTGTATATGCTTATGTACATATGGTAATAATTTTGTATTCACTTCCAGTTGCTATTGTAGTGAGCTCAAGTGTTGCAAGTATCTTTTTAAAACACCGTGAGACACTAATCGAAGTGGAAAATAACTTATCATTCTATTTTGTGACTGTCATAAAAATTAAGTTTTACATTTTTGTGATTTTATGTTATGTGTGTGACATACTAACAGTTCCTCTCTCCAGTATAATTGCATATCACAGTAAAAAAATATCTTTCATGGTTCTCGCTTATTTTTCATCATGTTTAGTGAAATACCATAAACCTTGAATAACACCATGAGACCCATACAAAGTTTCACTAGTGATGCTGGAAGTGCTCTCATTAAGCAAAGTCAAGACACTACAAGAAAAAGTTGGATTGCTCAATATGTACTGTAGATTGAAATCTATAGCTGCCACTGTCCTCCATTTCAGACAGGCAATTCATCTTGTTCTCAGTGTAAACTTATGATATTGATAAATACTGTAGTATAAATCTCTTTTTTCTTATGATTTTCTTAATAACATTTTCTTTACTCCAGCTTACTTTATTATAAGATTACAGAATATATTACATATAAAACACAAAATATGTGTCAGTAGACTGTGTGTTATCAGTAAGTCATCCAGTAGGGTATTGGTGGTTATGGTTTTGAGAAGTCAAAAGTTATATGTTGTTTTTTTTTTTAGTTATATGTTGTTTTTCTTTTTCTCTTTTTTTTTTTTTTGGGGGTTGGCGTCTCACTCCGTCGCCCAGACTGGAGTGCAGTGGCCGCTCCCGTCCACCGCAGCCTCGACCTGCTGGGCTCCGGCGATCCTTCCACCTCAGCCTTCCGAGTAGCCGGAACTACAGGCGTGCGCTGCCACGCCCGGCTAATTTTTTTGATTTATTGTAGAGATGAGGTTTCGCCTGCCCAGGTGGGTCTCGAACCCGCGGGCTCAGGCAATCCACTCACCCCTGCCTCCCAAGGCGCGGGATTACAGGCTGAGACACCGAGCCCGGCTATATGTTGTTTTTCAATTGTGTGGGGTTGGTAACTCTAACCCCTGTGCTGTGTATATTTATATCTAGCTGTACTTACCACTCTGCTTAAGAAGTAGATTTAATTTGTATTTGTAAAAATATATATACTATACTAAGATATAAGTACCCATATAGTCTACCCAGTGATTACTCTGGCCTTTAGATACTCCTAAGGTAAATTAACTAGTTTTTGTTTATTATTAATTTGTTTATTTAAGGAAATTTTTCTTTATACTTTCAGATGATACAGCAGTGTTCGAGTTGATACAACTAGTTCCACCAGGTATTGTATTATATATTGATAAGATAATTTACTTGCAAATTCATTCATTTTAATGACCTTTTTTTTTTAGTCTCACCTTTCCTCCTCTTCTATAACTAAGAATAGTGTTGAGTTTCTAACTTTGGTCCACTATATATAAAATGTCTATAGGTCAAAATAATAAAGAAAACTTGTCCTAAATAGTACTTGAACACATTGTCCTAAAATTCAATAAACAGTAATAATTGAAGGTGGAAAATAACTTATCATTCTATTTTGTGACTGTCATAAAAATTAAGTTTTACATTTTTGTGATTTTTTTTGAAAAATATGTTTTTATTGTTAGAGAAGTTTTTATGTATTGCCTATTATTGGGGAGTAGAGAGGAATAAAACCTTACTTATATAGTAAATATTACAGATCCCTGGAGAAGACAGAGTTAAAATATAGAGGTTACTTTTATTTCTAATATTGATTTCTGTGATTATAGACGATAGATGTATCTTACTCAAATTTTTATTTTATGTAAAAAATGGAGAGCTATATTTTATTAATAGCTAGTAATCTGAAAATTTAAAATATTACATGTATGTATATTTATAGCTAATTCAGATAGCTACAAGCTCTAGAAAGCTCTCAATTATTTCCAACATATAATATCTTACAATGGTAGAGAGAAAAAAATGGGAGATAGAAAATAATCGTGGAGATGGTAATTGATGTGTCAATGTCATATCAACTTCATATTTTTAAAATAACTTTTTTTTCCTTCTAGGAATTTATAGGTACTCACTAAGTTTATATGAATATCCCTATTCTCTACAAAGAGAGAGGGGGATTTACTAATATGTAGTATATTTCTGAAAAAGGAAATGTATTAATTTATTTAACATATTTTTATTTTAATTTTCCTTTCATAGAAAATAAACATGACCTGAAGCAGGTATTTCAATAGGTCATCAGGCAATATGTATATTGCACTTGATGATTTTGTTTCTAAATAGAATGTTTTGTTATAATTTGAATCATAGGCTATCTTTCTTGTAGTGGGTGAAACACTGTCTACATATGATGAAAATACACGAGATTTCATGTTCCCGGGTCCAAACCAAATGTCTGGACACCATGATTCAAACCGCCAGGTTACCATGAGGAGAATTTCAGGCCTTCGAGTAAGTGCTTACTATTTTCAGAGTCAGCTTTTGATGGACAATCATTGTCAAAACCCACCACATAACCCTCAGCAGCTTAAAATGTGAAGAACTAATTTAAATTTTAATTTGTTTTAAAACTTCTTTTGTAAAATTATGTTATTTAAGCATACTAAGTTATAAATGAAAATCATGTAGCAAAGCCTATACACGTACCATCCAAAATTAACAAGTGTTATTTTGCCTTGTATTCTTCCAATTTCTCTTTTCCCCTCTTTCACTTCCTCTGCATCCCAACTGTCTCCCTCTTTCCTCTCTTTATTTTTCAAAAGAAGGTAACAAACATTTGAAAAGATACTCAATCTTATTAGCATTTAGAAAAATCCAAATTAAAACAACCATGTGATTTCATTTTTATAGCTATAGAGTTGGCAAAATTTACTTTATTTTATTTATTTTCAAAATGTGGGATACAATTCAGGGTTCATATACAAATGTTCATTGTGCAGGTACCCTTGTTGATGAGGTGTCCCCCCCACTTCCCCAGACAGGTTCCTACTACTACCAATCCCACTTTTCTACTCCCCTCCAGGTAGTTTCCCACTACTACCAATCCTTTTCTTATAGTATTATGATAATTGTTCAAGGTCCGCTTATGAGTGAGAACTTGTGAAACTCAGTTCTTTGATTCTGTGAAAGATCACTCGTATTATAGACTCTAAGTCCATCCAGGTTGCTGTGAAGTTCATGATTTTGTTCTTCTTTATGGCTGCGTAATATTCCATCGTGTATATGTAACACGTTTTTTGAATCCAGTCCTCTTTTGATGGGCAGCACTGTTGGTTTCATGTTCTTGCTACTGTGAACAATGTTGTGATAAACATACGTGTGCAGGCATCCTTTTTATAGAGTGATTTGAGTTCTTCTGGGTATATTCCCAGTAGAGGGATTGCAGGGTCATATGGAAGGTCGATTTTTAGATCTTTTAGGAATCATGAGTTGGCAAATTTAATAAATCTGACAATATCAAGAGTGTAAAAAATTGGAAACTCTTATGTGCTGATATGCCATGTAAATTAGAACAATAATAATTCAGAATTATCTAGCAAAGGCAAAGATTCTTGTAGCTATGTATCTTTTTTTTTTTTTTTTTTGAGTGGGAGTCTCACTCTGCTGTCCAGGCTGGAGTGCAGTGGCATGCTCACAGCCACCCATTGTTGATCTGCTGGGCTCCAGCGATCCTTCCACCTCAGCCTTCCAAGTAGCCAGAACTACAGGCGCATGCTACCATGCCTGGCTAATTTTTTTATTTATTGTAGAGACAAGGTCTCGCCAAGTTGCCCAGGCTGGTCTTGAACCCATGGGCTCAGGCAGTCCACTCACCTTGGCCTCCCAAAGTGCTGAGCTTACAGGCTGAGCCACCGAGCCCGGCCTATGTATCTTAAAGATGTATTCTCAGGTATCCTAATAGCCTTCTTAAGAATGTCCAATTGTAGTATAGTTCATTATAGTGAAAATGGAAATAATTGAAATATCTGTTAGTAGGAGTTTGGATAGATTAATTGTAAAATGTTTATGGAATGAAAATATATATTCATAACCTAAATTTAAAATCTGCTTTAAGTGACAGCTTTCCATGTGTCCTTTCCTTCAAGTTCTTTTGGATGATTTACAAATATTTTTATCCCTGAAAGTAATTTTTCCATGAAGAGAAGCTGAGAGAAGCTAATGCTGTCTCAAAAGAAGAAAAGCAAAAGTGAAATTATTTGGACAAATTTTTTTTTTCTAATTTTATAAAATATTAGAGTAGTGTTACTAGGGAAAGTAGGTTGGTATAGGAACCAATATACTGAATTAAGTAATTTCTCCTGTAGGTCTAGGTCTATGATATGCTCTATCCAAAGAAAAAGCAACTTCATTTTTCTGAAAGTATGAAAGTTGACTAACTACCAAGTCTGAGAAAATATACCTCCTTTGGGATGTTTTCAGTGTCCATTGGCCAATTTCTGTACTATAAAAATCTTTAAAGAGTATTTCAAGAACTGTGTGGAAACACGCAATGAAAAAATAATCATATTTTTAAGTTATGGTCACTTTATAATATAGCATTTTAACTTAAAATGCTGTATTTTACCAAGATGGCAATATAAACTCAAGAGTATAGATGATTAACAGGGATTTATCTTTCATCATTTAATTTGAGTTACTTTTGTATATATTTGGAAGATGATGAAACATTAAGGCAAAAAATATATAAAAATTAGGATGTTTAGAAATGGTAGTGTGAAGTTGGCAGTTCTTTCCTCCACACAAAACAGATATAAAGCTGGATAGAATTGTCACAAACAACTTCAGGACACTGGAAACTGACTGACAATACAAATCAGGAGGTTTTTATGCTTGAACAACTGCTAAAGCTTTGGGTAGAAATGGCAGGAATATGTAACCTTCTTGTCTGAGATGCTCCCATACTCTGCTTGCTAAGTGTGAATTGTAGCTTCACAAACTTGGAGCTAGGTGAGCAATTCAGCAGCTTTGCTACTAGAGCAGTCAGAATTAATTTGGGGCAGTGGGACAAATAGTGTGGCTTTACCAGCTAAATGTGGTGGATTCAGTTAGAAGTGGATGCGGAATCCCCACAGATTTGCTAGTCTGAGTGCAGTTCTAATTGGTGCAGACATCACACCTGCCTGAAAGTTGACAGGAAGATCCTGGAAGTGAGGGAACAATAAAAAGGCTGAGTTAAGCTCTCCACCCATTCTTGGCTGAGGGTGAAACTCTGCATGTCAAGGGAAGACAGGAAGAACCTAAAGTGAAAGCCAAGGGATACTAGAGACCATGCTACAGCTTTGAATGATTCCCTGACCTATGCAAATATAATCAACGGAGTATGGTCACTTCACCTGGTTTGGGATCAGTTACCTTTATTAGTATCATGTGCCCCCCACACCCCGCTGCAGTGACCCACTACTGCCAGTCCCTTTCAAGTAGTATTATGATAAATGTTCAGTGTTACACTTATGAGTGAGAACATATGGTGCTCAGCTCCTTGCAAAACATTTTGGCTACAATCTCATAAGAGAATCCAATCCAGAAACACGAAGCTCAACTTCTGCAAGATTCCTGACCCATTAGAAACTATGTAAGATAATAAGTGTTTACTGATGTTTTAAACTGCTTAGTTTCAAGATAATGAAACTATTTTAATGAAGATAATGGAACTATTACTATTTTGTAATAATAGATAGTTAACAGGCAGGCATAGTGGATATCATTAATAAACAACATTTTTGCAGAAGAACAAACATTGTAAAGGTAGCCTAACTACTCTGTCCTTGGGTGTGGACCGTACTGAGAGAGTCTCATGGATAGAATGTATGTGGCGGGAGTGACAGTGTCAGGCTTCTGAGACTACATCAGTTCAGTTAACAGTGTGGCAACTCAGATTTACCTTTTCTGTAATATTTGTGATGTTTTAAAACTAAGTTGGTCACAGGCTGGGTCTGTAGAGGCCAAATGTAGGCACCTTAGTCTATATCTGATTTCTATATATTAGAGTGAAGCTGCTCTTGGCATAGGTGATTTTCTTCAGTGTTTTGGTGACTGTGTCATAACGTGCTTCCAAATATTTTCTTAGATACTTTGTGGTTGTCCCTTTGAACTTTACCATTTGTCTCCACTTATCTCAATCAGTGTGAAGGTGATGACTGAAATGTTAGAAATAGAAGCCAGATTCATTCCTAGACCTGAATGTGTAAGCTACATTATAGGAAAAAATATTGGAAGAATTTGTAGAGACTTATCTCTCTTCTATTTTCAGGAACTATGTCCTCAGGATCTGAGTTTTTGTTTTTTAATGTTAGGAGAGTTTCTAAAGTATTTTTAAAATTTGAATTGACAACTAAAAACTGTATATATTTGTGATTACAACATGTTTTGTTACATGTATACATTGTATATGGCTAAATTGAGCTAACATTTATTTCTTGATTATATAGTTAAATGTATCTTAAGTTATAAAAGTAAAAAACTGAAATTCATTAAGTATGTTCTCATATTGTAGTTTAAAAATTTAAAGCAAGTTGACAGTGAAATACTTGAAAATGAAAAATATATATTTATTATTTCATAAAAGTATTGTAATATTACTCATAACTGAATCATCAGCAATGACACTGTTGCTTGCTAACATTTAGTCATTACTATGTTGTCTTTATCTTTGTAAGAAATCAAACTAATACATGAAGTAGCTGAACCTTGGCAAGTGTTTGTTACTGTAGGTCATATTCTTATTACTAATAATTATCTCCTTTTAAATGGAAATATCTAATAGGACCCTATTTCTTCCACTCAGGGAATTGCTCCAAAGCTGGAATTTTCTACAACTTCAGTGATTACTGAATGTCTGATAAGTTCAAGGAAGTGCCGCACTCAGGTTAAAGTCATTTATTTAAAGTATTTAATGGTTCAATTTATTTACTCATCTTAATTGCCATTTGGCAAGCCTTATCCCTTTATTTTGGTAGCTCTTTCTATTTTTCCTTGGTTATTTTTTAGTTTAGGTAAAACAGTATAGAATTTAGCATTTTTGGTTATATCTTAATAAATGTGAGAGTGAAAAGCTTGGTACACATAGAACAGAAAGCCATTTTATTATTAGTCTTGTTATTTTACTACTTGAACTTATTTTTTTAATGCAGATAAATCAGGCTGTCCAAAAGATGTTGGGAGCAAGAAGTCTCACAGAAATCTAGATTGGATGTTTCTGTAAATCTTATAGAAGTTACAGGGTACTGCAAAAAGTTCAAAGAATACCTGTTTAGCAAATGTGACCAGAATTCTCAACCTGGGATATTGGTGTTTAGTGAGTGTGGTTTCTTGAGTGTCTCTCATTTCTTAAGAGACTGTTACTCAGTTTTTTGGCCATACTTATGCTGTCAGATCAAGAGTGTCTTGGACATTGCAGCCTAAATACCTTCTGTGTTTTGAAAACTGCCATTTGACATTACAGCCTAGGTACCTTCTGTGTTTTTGAAAATTTCATGAGCTATCTGGTTCATTCTGGTCTAACTTCTTACTGAATCATTCAAGTGGTCTTGTTACCTTGTCCACAGGTTATCCAATGTCTAGTCATCACTCATGCAGTTGCATTGTGATTAAGTAACAATGACCTATCTATTATGAAGAGTCAGTAATATATAAAGACCAGAGGGCTCAAAGAGGGCAGACCTGGGCCTAACATGGAAGGAATGGAATGTTAATTTACTGCATTATCAGTTTTCAAGTAAATTTGATGAGAATGATAACTCTGAGGAAGGTAAAATATACAATTATTGAGGGGACTATTCTTATTGTGTTTAGCAGGGTATTTAATATTTCAGAGTCAGGATATAGTTATTTATCTTTTAGATGCAAGTAGAAACACAGCTTTCAGAGATCCAACAACCTATGCTTGCCAGATGCAGAGATATGTTATTGACTTGTTTTTGAGATGCACACTGTGCACATTTGTAAATTGTTAGAAATGCTTTACTTGAACTTAATTTTTTTTCTCTACGCTTGGGTATATCCTTCAGGTCAGCTGGGTCTTGGAGGTCAGGGAGATACTAAAAATGTATACAGGATTTGGAGAAAGAGCTCTAGGGACTGGAGAGGTGAGGAGGGCACGTAACAGATTCAGTGAGAGTAAAAGAGGTAGGTTGAAAAAAAGAGACTTTGGTCAGCAAGGGATTTTCAGAGTTGAAGATGGAATGAATCTGCATAGCGATGAATCCAAGACACAGTAGAATTGGATAATTACACTTGAAAAATAGAAACTCTAATTTGATGGTCTTGGAAAGATTCATTGCTTGAATATTTTAATAAACTTTAAAGATCTTTTCTAGTGCTGACATTCCTTGCTTCTGTGAGTCAGTGTGATGTCATAGAGGTGAATGAAATGGATAAGGTAAAAAAAAATTCTGGGTTACTTGTTGAAATCATTGAACAAGGTGGGAGAAGGTCGAGGAGCATTACAAGAACTATAGGAGAAAGAAAGATGATGCAATCCGATGCAACTAGTCAGTATAAAACTCATAGATTTATTTTTTGAATTAGGAAAATATATTTTCTTTCCTGTATATCTATTTTAAAAAATTTGACTCCTCTCTCTAGTCACATTTGTATTTTTTTAGATAACCTTAGCAAATAAGAAGGAAAATTGAGGAAGTAGAGAGGGAGGTAGGATTGGTAGTTTGGAAATGTGATTAAAGTTAGGAAGACATTAGAAAATTCTCAGTAGTCCATTTTCTCTAATTGAAAAGCTTTTCATAACTCTAGATAAAGCATGAGGATATATTACAGTATTTACTTTAATCCAGCTATTAAGGCATTTATAAGGCAGAGATTATTTGAATAAAATGTTATAAGAACAAAGTTAGAAAATATCAAAAGTGTTTTTAACCCCAAAATTTTTAGACTGCTTAACCAGTTTTTATTAGAAGATAATGTACCAATTATTGAAGTTTATGATATGTATTTTATTCAGTTTTACTTTTATAAAAATATGGAATCAGAATTAAGAGGGTATGTTTATCTGTCATTGAATTGTAGTTATAGCTTGGCAGGGACCTTAAACTCCCATTACCTTATAATTATAGCCAAATGGATGAAACTTTATACTTATCTCCATAAAGATTTCAAAATCAAATAATTAGATGTGTTTTTAACATTGCTAAACATTGCTATTAAAATATAACTGATTATTTGAATAGTTAAATATAAATGATAATGTTTTCATTTAATTATTTTTTGAAAAATGTTTTTTTCTGAATTTTGTTTCCTAAATTTTTTAAGCGATTAAGTATTGGACTTTAATTTTTATGAAGTCTTTGTTAGTTGGTTTTAAGAAAGAAGTTTGAAACTGTATTCTTTATTAATTACTATAGAAGAAATTATCTAGGAGAATATGAATTTGCGTTCTCCCAGGATTTACACAGATAGAAAGGACTGATCTAGTTAGTTTGATAGGTTTTGTGTGTCTTAGAGTACTAAGACACACACAGCACTAAGACACACACAAAAAAGTTTTTTTCTACCAATATGAATTTTTTTAAAAGCTCTTTTATCCAAGTTAATTTTTTATTTTCTGTGTTTAGGATAAATTTATTTACCATTCGGCTCCAGTTGAAAAATCACACAGCAGACTGCAAGGCAAAACATCAAGATCACAAAAGAAAAAATCCAAGTCACCTGAGAGAAGTAAATATTGTATAAATGCAAAAAACTACGAACAGCCTACAATTTCTTCAAAATCACACTCTCCATCTCCCTATACAAAAAGACGCATGTGTGAGCTATCTGAAGACACCAGGCAGCGGCTGGCCCATTTAAATCTGGGACCCTATGAATTCAAAAAAGAAACAGATAAACCTCCATTTGTAATTAGACATGTATGTGTTCTCTTAAATATTTCCATTTGAAACTGATCAAGTATGTTCCTCCACTAAAGTGTTATTCTGATATGTCTTTTAGCTTCTAGCTTATAGTAATATTTTTCTTTCCTGTTAGCCTAGCAATCTAAAAGGGAAAATTAGCTTAAAATAAAAGAACATGCTTTTTTCATTCTTTAAATGAAAAAATGAAAGAGATCAAGCTGTGTTATGAATGCCATGTTAAATCCTCTAAGTACTAGTTTCCTTTTTATACAGTGGACAGTGTAATAACTCCTCAAATTTAACTTGGTAGTAATTGACATCAGTAATAAAATGGCAGAGTAGGGTTTGAAGTTAGAACCAAATATTCTTTATGGAAAGGAAGACCCCTACCCACCTCAGCCTTTAAAAAAATTATAATGGAAAGTATGTTTCCTTGAAATTATGTCCTTTGGGTAAGTTTTGCATAATGAATCTTTTAAGTAAATTATTATTTTGATGGATATGGGAAGGTTTTTAAAAGTGGAGGTAGCATAGTTTTAATCTTTCTATATAGAAGCCTGCTTTTTATATAGTTTTAGAGTCTTGTGTCCTTATAATAGTCAAATGAACTTTGGCTAAATGTAAAGGTCTGTAATCAAAATATTTACTAAAGGACTCAGAATCTTTCTTTTTTTTTGAGTTTGATTCTCATTCTATTGCCTAGACTGGAGGGCAGTGGCACGCTCATGGCCACCGCAGCCTTGGCCTGCTGGGCTCAGGCAATACTTCCACCTCACCCTTCCAAGTAGCTGGAACTACAGGCATGCGCCGCCACCATGCCCAGCTAATTTTTTGATTTATTGTAGAGATGAGGTCTTGTCAAGTTGCCCAGGCCGATCTCGAACCCGTGAGCTCAGGCAATCCTCTCACCGCGGCCTCCCAAAGTGCTGGGATTATAGGCATGAGCCGCCACCGTGCCCGGCCCAGAATCTTTATAGTTTCCTGAATATTTACTAATTACTTTTACCTTAAAAACAATTTTTTGACCAAAAGCTTTCAAATTAATAAACTAATTAACATAGAATATTAATATATATAATACTAAACCTCAATATTTAAGTGTCTGTAGATGCAAAGCAGCTTTTTTGGATATCTAAAAATAATTCTTTAATTCACTTTTTCTAAATTTTAAAGTGAATTAATCCAGCATATAAAAATATGCTGTTTTAGTGGTCTAATAGCTTTTTGAACATGTATGATCTGAAAATTCAGATTATTTTTGTGATTCCTTTTAGAAACAATTTAAATGTGCCTTAAGCAACATTTCATTCCATCTTTATATTTTGACTATGAATTATATATTCTTTTAATGTTAAGTAATAGATTTTTATTAGAAAATGTATAGTATATTGGATACTTTTATATGGCAGTGTTTTATTGAGGTTATTATGATTACTTTTCTCATTTTTATAGAATTTGATTGTAAATTCTGGTCACATTTTTTATTGTTCTTTGAACAATATTCAGATAGTGTTTTAGTTTCATGTTTGATGGCATGTTTAGAGTGCTTTTAATTTTATATATCCCCACAATTACAAATTAGTTGAAAGGATATACTGTATTGTCATCTGAAAGAATAGTAACATTTTAATTAAAATGCCTATGTACAAGATAAGCATAAATATTGTCTGGGTTAGCCACATAAAAATTGTTTAGGGAAATAACTGCTTTAGAATGTTTGTTTTGTTATTACTTCTTATGTCAATATTCAGAATGGAATAATTCTAATATTGCTTGGTACAGACCTTGAAATTTTTATTTTAATGATTTCCCCTCCAGCTTTTCAATGAACAGAAATGTATACTTCTAAGTCTCTACTTAGAAAATTGCCTACATTATTTGAATAGGAAACTGAATTTTTTTCAATTGTATATGAACACAGAGGTTTTTTTTTTTTCCTTCACAGCCATTCATCATTTTAAAAGCGCTTAGCAAATTGGTAACCTAAAATAATTTTAATTTGTTACATGCATTTGCAAAATGGAACACTTTTAGGAAAGACATTCTAGTTTATGTACACGGTATGAACAGTAATCTTAAAGAATAAAGAAACATTTTAAAAAATCAATTAGCATGCTTCCAAACAAACTGGCACAATCATCCTGGAAGAGTTAAACAACCTTTTTATTTTTCATTTATGCAGAATAGGATTTTTTTCTATTGCGGTAAAATAACATAACATAAAATTTACCATTTCAACCATTTTCAAGTGTACAATTCAGTGGCATTAGTGACAATCACAGTGCAGCTATCTGGTTCTAGAAGCTTTTCACCTCCTAAATGAAAACTCTGTACTCATTAAGTACTCACTCCCCATTCCTTCCTTCCCTAGCTCTGACAACCACCACCTTCCATCCTGCCTCCCAGAGACCCTGGCAACCCCCATTCTTTCTGTTTCTATGAATTTGACTACCATTGGTACCTCATATAAGTGGAATTATATACTATTTGTCCTTTTGTAACTGACTTATTTTACTTAGCATAATGTCCTCAGAGTTCATCTATGTTTTGTAATGTATCAGTATTTCTCTCCCTTTTACAGGTAAATAATATTCTCTTATGTATGTGTACCACATATATTTTTCCATTCATCTGTCGAAAGACACTTGAGTTGCTTCCATCTTCAGGATAGTATGAATAATGTTGCTTTGAAACATCGGTGTACTGTATGAATAATGCTGCTATGAACATGGGTATATAAATATCTGTTTGAGCCCCAGCTTTAAACTTTTTTGGGTATATGGCCAAATGTAAAATAACTGAGTAATATGGTAATTCTGTTTTTAATATTTGAGAAATTGCCATATTGTTTTTCATAGCAGCTATACCATTTCAACCAAAGAGTACACAAGTGTTCTAATATCTTTGTATCTTCTCTAACGGTTGTTACTTATTTTTATAATAGCCATCCTAGCCTAGTGGGTGTGAAGTTGTATCTCATTAAGATTTCGATTTCTATAACCCTAACGATGAGTAATGTTGAACATTTTTTTTCCATGTAATTATTGACCTTTTGTATACCTTCTTTGGATAAATGTCTGTCAAGTCCTTTGCCCATTTTAAAATCTATTTGTTGTTTAGTTGTATGAGTTTTTAAAAAATATATTCTAGATAATAACCCTAATCAGATATATGGTTTGTAAATATTTTCTCTGATTCCATGGGTTACCTTTTTATTCTCTTGATGTTGTTCTTTGATGCCGTAAAGTTATTAATGTAGATGAAAGGGATAACTTTTTTATACATTTGTATCATTCAGACTTTTTTGTTTGTAAAATGTGGTTCACTATTATTATAGTAAGTCGTAAATCACTGAGCGTGGAAGACTCTGAACACAGCCAAGTAAAGATACTCTTTGAATTCAAAATGTGCATGCTAAGAAGATAAATAGCAACTGACTAGACTTCTTTTTTAAATATGGTATAGTGCTCTTCTTTTGACATTTTAATGGAAAACAAACTAGGCAATGGAATAATGGGCATTTCAGCTGCAAATATGTTCATGTTAAAGTAGGCACAAATATATAATTAACAATTTCTGAGGTTTAGTTTTAATTTTATTCAAAAATTAACAAAATTACTTGACTACACTCTGACTTTGGAATGTGCCTGACTTCTTTGGGCACCATCAGATTGTTAACCTGTTGATATGTGTTTTGTGCATTCTAGTAGTTTTTCTGATGCCATGAGATTGAAAGACTGGGAATGTTTAAGCTCTTTTTTTACATTGAAAACCTGCTTCCTCTAGGTTGATCCCCCAAGTCCCAGGGCTGAAACTGTTTTTGGATCTTCCAGCAGAGACTGTGAAAGAGATGGATGGTCAAGGATGCACAGTGGTAGGCTAGAAGTTTTCTTTCTATGTTGCCTTAGTTGCTTGAGCTATAGTCATGCCTTTGTTTGCATTGATTAACAAAACAGAATCTTTGCTATATTGTTGGGTAAAATGGTATAGTGTAGCTTTTTACAACTTATGATATACCCATATAGGTATTCTCTAAAATAATATGTCTGTATTGCTATAAACCATCTCTCTCTATCACTCTGAGATTCAAAATGCATATTAACATATTAAAAGCTGTGATATATTCTAGTAAAAAATAACTTGATTAATTTTGTTTTGCTCAGTATTTTCTAAATTAGTTTGACTGTGGAACCCTTTTCTCACCAAGCAGTTTTAAGTACTTTGATGATCAGTTTATTTATTAAGAATGAAGATAACATGGCAAATGTTGCCACATAAAATATTCTACTATCCAAGACGCTTAATACATATCAGCTGCCATTATAATTATACAGGTTTTTTTACTTTGCTGGAGTCCCATCATGCTTTGTTCCTTGACTGACACAAGTTATCACTCCACATTCTGTTTTGTATTTGGCCAAAGACTTCCAACATGCACGTTTGTGTTTTCTCTTTAATAGCACTGGGAATATATTAGGTTTCCTTTCAGCTTTCTTCAAAGAAAATTTGGCAATCTCCTTTTTGTAAATGTGTTGTACTTTCAAATACATACATACATACATAAATGAAAAAAAATTATATTATTTTATTTCTAAAAAGATAACTTTGTTACTTAAGTTTATAAGAATTTTTTTTTCACTTTTAGCCTTAGTCCTTATGGTTAGATAAGTTGCTTCTTGATTCCATTATGAAGACGATTTTTATAAGAAAGGTTAAATATTATTATATAATTAAGGGTATTGAATGTTAATATCTGTGGACATTGGGCTAGTGAGTTCAGTAAGTATTCACTACTAGCCTTTAAAGCTAATTTACTACATGCTGAGTGGTAGAGTAGAAAAATAGAGTCATAGCATTGAGTAAGCTCTGTCTCTTTCTGTTTCTAAACTGTAGTATATAATCTCTCTTTTCAAATAAGTAGATTAAATGTTCTTTTAATATGCAGGGTTCATGCTTGTTTATTTTGTTTTTTACCGCTAATAGGGACATAGATGTGCAATAATCAATAAGTCTTTTATATCCAGAAAAGCAGATTATGTGAAATTAGAAACAAATATTACACTCTATTTCTCCTCTTTAAAGAATCTTATGTACATGGAAAATTAGCTTTAAGAACAAGTCAATAGAAAATAGCTTCAATATAGATGTTTCTTTGGAAGATTTTTTAGAAACATTTAAGCAACTTATTTTTCTTGACAATTTCATATTTGTCAGCAGACCTGTTAACTTTTCTAACAACTTTTAATCAAAGCAGTCAACTGCTTATGTGGAGCATAAGCATGGTCTGAAAGGTCAATGATGAGTTGCTTTTTTTAAAAAAAAAATTATTTTGACATAGTATCAGACTTACTGAAAAGTAGAAATAGCACAAAGAATTGCCATATATCTTTCATTCAGAATCTACAGATAGTAATATTTACTCTCCTTTTCTGTTGCCCCTCTTTGCCTTCTTCTCTGTGTAAGTATTTGTGTATAAGTTGTTTTTTTTTCCTGTGGGATTTTTCTTTCACTTTTTTTTTTATTTTTTATATTATTATTTTTTTATTGTGATATTGAGGGGTACATTTAAGGGTTAGGTACACAAATATGTCTCATTCAGGCACCCTTGTTTGTAAGAAGTGTCCCCCCATCCCCAGACAGGTATTTACTGCCATT
>CAUYQG010239877.1:0-35371 GCA_963574415.1 Tarsius wallacei | reverse complement strand
TTTTTTTTATTTTTTATTTTTTATTTTTTGAGTTGGAGTCTCACTCTGTCGCCCAGACTGGAGTGCAGTGGCCGCTCCCAGCCACCGCAGCCTCGACCTGCTGGGCTCCGGCGATCCTTCCGCCTCAGCCTTCCGAGTAGCTGGAATTACAGGTACGCGCTACCACGCCCAGCTATTTTTTTTTTTTTTGATTTATTGTAGAGATGAGGTCTCGCCATCCCAGGCGGGTCTCGAACCCGTGGGCTCAGGCAATCCACTCACCTCAGCCTCCCAAAGCGTGGGATTACAGGCTGAGCCACCGAGCCCGGCCACTCATTGCTTTATTAAAGGATATGCATCTGAGCCCAGAATTTTTATTTTTTGCTACCACAATAATGTAAAAATAAGCAGCTAACTCCTTACTTGTATATACTTGAATATGTCGTTTTTGTGTTAAGGAGATGGGGTGGAGGATAGCCAAGTGGCTAGAAGCTCAAAATACCTAGGTTCAACTCCCTATTCTGCAAAATGTATAACATTGGCAAAGTTACATAACCTCCTTGAAGCCCAAGTTCCTCATCTGTAAAAGAGGGAGGACACTGCAAACACTTTCAAGGGGAGAAATTGGTGTTAATTATCTACAACCCCTGTAAGTGCCTAGCACATGGTGTGTGCTTGGTCAGTCCGTGATAAATATCTTTACTATCAAACGTCCATTGTCATTATTGTGGTGACTTTGAACCATTGGATAGGCTCCAAAGGAATAATATTTTGTATACATTCATTTTCTTTTTCACTAGACCCAATTTCATGAGGTTTCTGTGACTTTCCACCATAACACCCCAAGGCACTACTGAAATACAGAAGCAGTAAATTCAAATATGAACTATCACTAGACATTATAAGTCAAATTTGCACTAACGATCATCCCTGAAATGTTGACTTTCGTGGGACTAGTGGTCTTGATGCATGTGGTAGCTCTGGGCTAAGTTCTCTTGGGTTGGAGAACTCCATCAGAGTTCATTATGTGTTTCTTGTACTTTCATTATACAGGATTGGATCTAAATCAAATCATCTTGCTATCTCCATCGTCCAAGCTCTCAGCAAATTTTCTTCATAATCATCTTCTTCGTCCACCTGGCAGATACTTAATGCAAGTCACCATGTCCACAGAAAAACACACATCATGAACATGAAATATGTATTCTCCATTTAATTTTTATGAGCACTTAGCAGGTGACCCTTTGTTTAGATTTCCCCCCTTAATGTCAAATTATTCCATATGTCTTTTCATAGTTTGTCTAATCTACAGTTGTATTTCTCATTATCATTTTGTGGGTTGTGGTACTATTTCCTCCAGTTTCATTCTCCTTCTTTTATGTTTCTCTTGTACAAAATTAATTACATTGTACCTTCAAGCATAATTTTAACACTGTCTCCATTGCACTGTGTCTGCTTTTAATTAGTGCTCTTCTAATGTAGATTTTAGAGCCAAATGGTGCAATATTCTGAGCATCAAAGAACCTAACAAAACTAAAATGAATGAACAAGACAAAACCGCTGACAATATGTTCTCATTGGAAAATGTCACTTTTGCTGTACATTGGGTAGTAGAATGGATTACTTGGGGCTTTTTCTTTTTAAAGAAAAGACAAGAGATGTTGACTCCAGATTTCTGGTGCTATTGGCCTGAGTTTTGCTTGGAATCACATTGGTCAAACATCTCAGGGGAATTAACTGAGCACAATATTCTCACAGCTCAAGGAAAGGGGTGAACCCCACAAATACATTTATCAGAAATTTTCTGTGGTGCCAACATGGAAATTCACTCATCCTGAGCTTCAGTATGTTTGTAATGTCTCAATGACTCTTATGATGAGTTCCTTCGGTGTCTCACCCGACCCTACTCCAAAGAAGGTGCTGTCTTTTGGGGTTACTATTAGTTTCATAGAAACAAACAAACAAACAAACAAAAAACACAAACTATACACATTGTGGTTCTGTGAATTAGGGACATGTAATAAAATATAGACAAGCAAATGTCTTCTTATTAATTTTTCATTAATAAATCCTCTTGAACTTCCACCCAATGGACAGGACTGCTTTAAAAATGTGTGTGTATGTGTGTGTGTGAACGAATGTGTGCACACACATGTGTGCATCTATGTGGTAGAATTTGCAGTAAAATGTGAGTATATGTAATAATGTGTATGCATTCTAAAATAGACATCTTATATTGGTGGACATATTTTGTGCCATTTAAAACTCTTTCTCAATGGAAGGTTTAAGAAATCAGATTGAACATGTAATAATTTTGAAGTAATGGAGGCTGAGACCCTCATCTCAATTCATGTGGGGAAATTTGATTTGACTGTAACAACATGATGGGAAACTAAGTGTGTGGGTTTGTGCGTCAGGGTGGTCTCAGTTCTAGTCCTGATTTGGTCAATAACTTTCTGTGTGAACATGAAGTAGCTAATCGATAACCATTTTTTTCCTTTGCATAACACTATAATTTTCTGAAAATTGTCATTTTCTTCTTCCTCCTGCCCCTTCAACACTGATAGATCTGGAAGATGCAAGATTTGAAGATTATTATTCTACCTGTAGCCAGACTTGCCACAGTAGTAGGTCATGGCTTCCAAAAGATATACTCATATCTAATCCTAGAACCTGTCAATATGACCTCATTCAGGAAAGAAGAGTCTTTGCAGATGTATTCAAGGAACTAGAGATTAGATCAGCCTGGATTCTCCAGGTTAAACTCTAAATCCAGTGACAAGTATCCTCATAAAAGTAAGCAGAGGAAGATCTGAAACACCAAGAAGAGAAGGCCATGTGAGGATGGAGACAGAGACTAGAGTGTTGGGTCCACAAGGCAAGAAATGCCTGGAGTCATCAGAAACTGGAAGAGACAAAGAATGGGTTCTCCCTTAGTGTTTCTGGAGGGAGGGTGGTCCTGGCAACACTTTAACTTCAAACTTCTGGTCTTAAGAACTATGAAGTAACACACTTATGTTGTCTTAAGCCACCCAGTTTGTTTTGGGAGCCGTGGGAATCCAGTATGGTCACTGAATATAATGTGAGCTAATTCTCAATAATCTGCAGTGGGGCTGAGAATTTCTAGCCAGTCTCACTGTTTGCTTGATCAGATGAGTCATAAACTTGGGAGTGTTGTCAGTGACCATTTATGCCACAAGGACGGAAAAACAGGGCAGTCTGTTTGGTGCAAAACAGAAGAATGAAACAAATATGCAGAGAGAGAAGCACAGAGATGAGAATTGAGAGAGAAAAATTTTAGTGTAGATTTATGGCCAGCCAGGAAAACAGAAAATACTGGGGGTTTCAGAGAGAATTTAATAGAGGGAGCTGGTTACATGGGATGAAGAGGCAAGAAATTAAATGAGAGACAGGAAGACAGCCCAAAGACTGGTAGTAGTGGAGCCTTCTACCACTCGGAAATGGAGAGACCAGGAAGGAGGCAGTTGCAGCTGGGATCAGGAGCCCTGGAAGGAGCTAGAAGCACAAGGACCTGCCCATCAGACACTGACGCCATGGAGTAGAAAGAACTACTGTGGAAGAGGCCTCCCAAGACAGAGAAACACATACTTCCAAATAACACATGGATCAAAGAAAAAGACTCACGAAATATTTTGAACTAATTAAAAATAAAAACAAAGCAGTGCTCAAAGGAACACTTCTAGCATGAAACACACAGATCAGAAGAGAGATCTGAAAGTGATAAACCAGTTTCTTCCTCCTTACCCTTCCAACGTCCATCAGTGTCTTTGGGGGCCAAGCGCAACAAGAAGCCACCTGACAAGGGAGGCTGGGAAATGGCCCACAGGACTTGGTTTCCTCCACAGAACAGACCAGAATAGCAGGAGGAATTTCTCTGAAAGCAAGCAGGATTTACCAGAAATCCACTTCCTGGGCTTAAGACACACTTTGTAACTCTAAAACAATGGAAATCATGCCAAATACCAAATATGTTCACCATGAAATTAAACTAGAAGCCTATAACAAAAAACAGCTAGAAAATACCAAAATACTTGGAGATTAAGCCACATACTTCCAAATAACACATGGATCAAAGAAGAAGACTCAAGAAATAATTTGAACTAATTAAAAATAAAAACAAAGCAGTGCTCAAAGGAACACTTCTAGCATGAAACACACAGATCAGAAGAGAGATCTGAAATCAATAATCTGGATTGCTGTGTTAGAAAACAAGAGAGCAGGGCTCGGTGGCTCAGCCCATAATCCCGTGCCTTGGGAGGCTGAGGTGAGTGGATTGCCTGAGCCTGCGGGTTCGAGACCTGCCTGTGCAACTTGGTGAGACCTCATCTCTACAATAAATCAAAAATTAGCCGGGCGTGGTAGCGTGCGCCTGTAGTTCCAGCTACCTGGGAGGCTAAGGCGAAGGATCGCCGGAGCCCAGCAGGTCGAGGCTGCGGTGGCTGGGAGTGGCCACTGCACTCCAGTCTGGGCGACAGAGTGAGACTCCAACTCAAAAAAAGAAAAAAAAAGAAAGAAAACAAGAGAAAGAAAGGAAACTCCAATCCAAAGCTAGAAGAAGGACTAAAATAATTTTTTTTTTGAGTTGGAGTCTCACTTTGTCACCCAGGCTGGAGTGCAGTTGGACACTCATAGCCAACCCAGTGTCAACCAGCTGGGCTCCAGTGATCCTTACGTCTCAGCCTTGTGAGTAACCACAACTACAGGGGTGCACTACCATGCCCGCCTAATTTTTTTTTCAGTTGGAGTCTCACTCCTTTACCCAGGCTGAAATGCAGTGGCATGCTCACAGTCACTCCAGCATCGAATTGTTGGGCTCTGGCAATCCTTCTGCCTCAGTCTTCCAAATAGGCAGAACTACAGGTGTGCACTGCCATGCCCGACTAATTTTTTGGTTTATTATAGAGACGAGGTCTCGCCAAGTTGCCGGGCTGGTCTCAAACACGCCGGCTCAGGCAATCCACTCACCTCGGCCTCCCAAAATGCTGATTACAGGCTGAGCCACCAAGCCTGGCCAATAATTTTTAAAATTAGATAAGAAATCAATGACATTGAAGACAGAAAATCAATGAAACCAAAAGATGGTTATTCAAAACTATGAATGCTGTATATTGAATGTCTGTGTTTGCCCCAAATTTATATACAGAAATCCTAACTCCCAAGGTGATGGTGTTAGGAGTTGAGGCCTTTCAGAAGTGATGAGGTCTTGAGGGTGGAGCTATAGAGAATGACCTTATAAAATGAGCACTAGAGAGTTCCCTTTCCCCTTTCATCATATGAGGATGGAATGGGAAAGTGGACTTCTATGAATCAGGACAAAGGCCCTCACCAGACACCAAATCTGCTGGCATTTTGATCTGGGACTTCCAGCCTCCAGCACTGCCAGATATTACTGTCATTTATAAGCCATTCAGCCCCAGGTATTTTGTTATAACAGCCAAAACAGACTAAGACAATGAATAAAAATTGACAAACCTCTAGGAATGCTGAGCAAGAAAGAAAAAAAAAGAGAGAAAGAAATAAATCACTAATATTAGACATGAAAAAGGAGTCATCACTACTGATCTTATGGACATCAAAACAACAATTTAAAAACATTATGACCATTCTATGCCTAAAGACTTTATATCCTAGAAGAAATTGACTAGTTCCCTGAAAGATTGAACAGTCAAAGCTCATGCAGGGAGAAATAAATAATCTGAATAGTTTTACATCTAGTAAAGAAATTGAATTAGTAATTAGCAACTCTCTAAAAAAGAAAGCTTGAAGCCTTAGATGGTTTCACTGGTGAATGTTACTAAACCTAGCAATTCTCTACAATCTCTTTTAGAAAACAGAAGTTATGTGATCACTTTTTTATCCTATGAAATCAGAATTTGTCCTATGAGACCGGACTTTTCCTATTACCAAAAGCAGATAAAGACATTACAAGAAATAAAACCTACAAACTAATATCCTTCATGAATATAGATGCAAAACTCATCAAAAAGATATTAGCTAATCAAATCTAACAGTGTTATGCAAGTAGTTATATAACACAATCAAGTAGAATTTATTCCAAGAAGGCAAAACTGATGAAACATTGTTAAATTAAATAATATAATCCACATATCAACAGGCTAAAGAAGGAAAATCATATGATGATATCAACAAATATAGAAAAATCACTTGACAAATCCAACACCAGTTTATGATAAAAATTCAAAGTAAACTAGGAATATAGAATGTCTTCAAGTTAATTAAAAAAAACACTTCCATAAAATCTACAGCTAGCATTGCACTTACAGTGAGAAACTCCATGCTTTCCCTCTAAAATTAGGAAGAAGACAAGATGTTCCCTTTCATTATACTTAACTAACCCTCACATTAGAAGTCCTAGCTAGTGCAATAAGACCAAGAAAGAAAATAAATACATATATATTGGGAAAAGAGAAAAAAAAGCTTTTCTTCTGCCCTTGTCTGCATATGACATGACTACCTATGTAGAAAATTTCAAAGATTTGACAAAAGACAATTGTTTTTCTATGTATCAACGATGAGGAATTAAAATCCAATACCATTTACAAATGTACCAAAGAATCACATACTTAGTATAAATTAAAACAAATATATATGTGTGGGGTTTATATGCAGAAAACAAAAAGACTCTTATGAAAGAAATCAAAGCTCTCATTAAATAGAGAGTCCATGTTCATACACTGACAGCTCTAATATCAATTAGATGTTAGTTCTTCTCAACTTGATCTATAGACTAGAATAAACACCAATAAAAATTCTAGCGTGCTATTTTGTGGATATCCACAAACTTGATTCAATAATTTACCTAAAGAGACAAAAGACCCAGAATAGCCAACATGATACTGAAGAAGAATAACTAAGTTGGAGGGTTGACATCTTTCAACTTTAAGACTTACTATAAAGCTACCATAGAGTAGCATGCACAGTGTACAATTCCTGTAATAGAAAGGCACGTTTATGCTATTCTAAGACATTGAGGTGGGCGATAAATTTAGAAAAATACAGGAATGAGCAATGTAAGATTTAGGATTGTGATAATTTGGGGATGGAAGACTAGGACAGCAATAGGATGGTGCACCCGAGATTTCAGTAACGTTCTTTTCCCACTGGGTGGTGGGTACTCAGGGATCTGTTTCATTAGTATTTTTTTAATCTGCCAGCAAACATTTTATAAACTGATTTACAGTGTTTTATACACTGCATAGTTCACTCACAAAAATAAAAAAAATAAAAACAACCTCACCTTTCTTTCTTCTGGTACAGTCACAACACATTAGATTAGACTCGGGTCACCCAGATGAGTTAATTTTATATCACAAAATACACACAAAAAAATTACATGTTGGAAGTTGTTTTCCTGTTTTTGATTGCATGCTTTTACTCCCTTGCATTTTCCTCTTCATTCTTTAAGAGAATGTGGATTGTTGATGTGTTGCTTCCTTGTTTGGTATTGGAGAGAGTCGGGTCTTCAACTGTGTTTTGAAGCATGAGTATGGCGCAGACAAACACCATTGCAAATACTCTGCAAAAAGACCCTGGAGGAGAACAATGGACCCTACCCCCCCTCCCACTCTTGCTCTTAAAAAGGAAGTTTGGCTAACTTTTGAGCTTTCTGTCCCTGGTGGAAGTTGGAGGACTATATGAGAACGTAAAGCCGTGCATTTTGTATGCTGCTGAAGTATCAGGGGAGTTTTGTTTCAAAAGCTGAGGGCTCTGTATGCTAGGCCTTCTGAGAAACGTAGTAAACTTTGATTCCAGCTAGAAATAAAATGCAATGTGTAAAATAAAAGAGTTGTAGACAGTCTTATTTTTCTTCCCATATCTCTCAATGAAAAGGCAACCTGTTTGCAGGATTTAACATGGAGGAAACCGACATTTCCAAGTGTTATGCCAGCACAAGCTGATGTAGGAAGGTTGGGTCTGTCTCTGGGGCCTCTGAACCTGTAAGTTATCTCTGAAACAGATTAGTGGGAGTCGACAGAACAGAAATGGTGTGCAGGAAACAAATCTGAAGTCACGTATTTGCTTCCACCACTTGAAAATAAATAGACCTAGAGAAAATCAAGTTCAGCTCACATACTTAGCACTCATCTCAGTTCTGCATTCAAATTGGGCTTTATTTTCTAGTAATATTTGCTCCTTGACAAGGAATATTTTCTTATAATTTGCAGTGTTACATCACTCAAAGTTCAGCATGCGTTTCCTTAATTTTAATGTGTCCATAATGAACATGTCCACATAAATGAATTTCATGGGTGAATAGGTTTTATTGTTTATAGAACAGCCATTAATAGAGTCTATAGTCCACAGGAAGAGTAATGTTATTTGAACAATATCATATTCTTGTGTACACACTGAGTTTGTTTCCAAACAGATCCCAGGTGGAATGTTTTATGCTTTCTTTTTCTTTTCCTTTTTTTTTTATGTAGCTTCCTTTTTCTTCCTGGCTCATAGAAAAAGTATACTGGATTTTTATGTTAATGCCATGAATATACCTGTGCGTACTTGTGTGTGTTTTAATTTTGAAAAGTAAGATAATTAAACAGCAAAAGCAATAAAAACAAATGTGCACAATGTTGGCTGTATTACATCTTTTTCATTTTCTTTAAGTTGGTATTTATTAATATAAGCTTTGAAATTTCTGTGTGGAGATTATTGCTAAAATCAGAAGTAGAGTATCTGTATTATATAAAATGTTCATATAAAAAAGGCTAAAGAAAAGGTAGAAGTGAAGGAATGTACATGCATAAAACATGGCATATCAGTATTGATTCGATTTCATTTTAAAGAAGCACAACAACTTCTAACTGATGGATGAATTTGTGTGGTCCTCCCAATATTGTCTGTGAGAAGTTTTAAATAGAAAAGAGAAATTTGATACAAAGAGTACATAAATATATTATGCATAAAAATTCAAATATCTGGATTCTCATTAAAAATGAGTACTTTGGTAAAATTGTATTTGAATTTTCATGAAGCATCAATTGGCTAGAGCTGAGTCATGGCTGCCCCTTTAGAAGAGATATTCACTCCCAATTCACCACAGTCTCTACCATTCCTTACTGCTCACCAAGATGTAGCCTGCATACTAGCCACCTTTCCCATCTCCTTTGCATTTATGCCTCCAAATGTGTAGGGATGAGCAATTGTCTCTATGGTTGGCCCAAGGATGGATTAAGAAAGGAGACTGTAATCAAAGAGGTCTGTAAAAAAAGAATAACCCTGGATAGGGTTTGGTGACAATGAGTATTAGTGAATGTGGACCTTTGATTCCTTCAGTGCATAGGGACAAGGCTGGCACTGAGGTTTTACTGGGAGTGATCTTTGGTTTTAGTGATGTGTGTGTATATGCATGCATTTGTGTGTATACATACCCGCCAATGTTTATTGTGTACAACTTCAAAAACATGACATGTTCATTCGAGAAAATTGGGACCCAAAGAAAGCACAAATAAAAGCTACCTCTATAATCCACATAGAGACCAATATGACTAATATTTTGGCGGATTTCCTTCCTGTTTTACTTCTGCCTTTCTTCTTTTGTTCAACTTTTCACAAAACTAAAGTTACTTTTTATTTGTTTTACTTGACAATATATAATTCAACAGTTCTATAACCTTCATCTGCTGGCCACGTTGCAAGTGCTTTAGTTTCCTCGCTCACTATGAATAGTTCTTTCCCTTTATAAATAATAGAACAACAGACATTTCTGCATGCCCACCCTGTACGTGACCGTAGGGCCAAGGCTCTCATCCCATGTGTTAGCTGAGAAAACTCTGAGTTTGGCTGTCAGCACTGACTAGTCTCATTGCCTCTAATTCTTCTTTCCATATTTGTTAGACGGAATCCCTACCTCACAGGGTTTTGGGAGGGTTAAGTGATATAATCCTGGTAAATAATTTAAAATAGGGCAAATGCAATAAACATGTACCAAAACAAACACATGAGCAAACAAACGAAACTGCGACTGATGGCTGGGTCAAAAGATGTGTAAGTGTTTCAGATTTTTGATGGCTGTACTGCCAAATCATCTTCCAGCACAATTTTGCCAATTCAAACAGTCACCGGCAAGTCATCCAAGTACTCTTTTTGCTGTACTTTCACAACTCTTGAAAAAATATATTTTTAATGTATCTATTTGCTATGTGACAGTTTAGCAAATTATGTTCAATGGCTATTTAAATTTATATTCCTTTGATCATTGCTGAGATTGGATACTATTATACCAGGGGTGTCCAAAAAATGTATACATATTTAAAGAGATGTTATCTCTGTATTATTTTTGAATTACTTTTCAGAAGTATCTGGACACTGATGGTAGCCACTTTGAGCACCTCTTATAATTGCAGAAGTCAAACATGACTGGTTATTAATCTTATAATTTTAATACAGTATTCTCCTTTCTTAAAATCTATATACTCTTTTTGGCACCCCCTGTATATTTATTAGCTGTTTGCCTTTCTTTTCCTGTTGTTGCTTTTTCTTATTGAACCTTACTCTGTTTTTGTGTGAATTTGTAAATTAACTTTTCTATTTAATGTGGTTAACACTTTCTGATTTGTAAGGCAATATTTTTTCTAAGCATGTGGTAGCCCTTTTTGATTTTTATGGTATACCTTATGTAAAGCATTTCTAATAATTAATAGGAGGTTAATAATGTTATAGTTAGTTTTGATTTCATATTTGGGAAATAATTTATTGAACTATGGAATATAAGCAGGCATAAAATTATTTTTTGTTTCATTTTTAGCACTAGCTACAATCAAGTTAGATGCTGATGTCTTATCTTGTGTTGGTTTCATTTTGCTTTGCTTTATTTGTGTACATAAACTGAGAGATAAGAACATTTCTTAATATTGCAAATGGTAAACAATAGTTCAGTTACAATGTATTGAAAAATTCCCTACTCCTCTGAATTGCTAATTTACCACTTACCTTCTTTAATATCGTTAATTTTATAATTTTAAAAACTGAGTATTTGGTTGTGAGTCCTAATTTTCAAACTTTTCTTAGTCATTATCAACTGTTCATCCTTCAGCATAAAGTTTAAAATACTTTTAATTAATTGCAAGAGAAAAATATTGTTTTTACTATTTTATGATTATATAATCATATTCGATCTATAAATTAATGAGTGTAAAATTGGCATCTTCAGAGTATTATGAATTTCTTCACAGAGACAGAGGATGAAACACCATTCATTTGCTGCCATATTGATTTTGCAAATTTCTTATTAAATCCATCTTAAATATTTGATATTTCCATGTTTGTTATAAACATGATCTTTCATTCTTCATATTTTCTAACTTATTTGACTAATATATAGAACTTTTCATCTTTATTTATCACTTTTGTGACTCAATACATTAGTAGATACTCATCATTTTTATACTTCGGTTTTATTGGTCTTTCAAGATGAACTAGGCCATCTACAAAAGTAATTTATTTTTATGATTTCTAATAATTACATCATATTGATTTTTCTTATTTTATTGCATGGGCTAGATTTTCTAAATTCTGCAAAGTAACAGTGGTGATGATGGGCAGTCATGGCTTTCCTTTCATGATTGGGTTCTCGTTTTAATTTCTTCAACATGGTACAAAAACAGAGGGTAGAAGCTTGGAATCAAAGATGGCACCAACAGGCTGGGCATCAAGATTTAAATCTAGCATGTTATTTCAATTATATTTATAATAACTAGAGATAAAGGATAATCTAAGCATTCAATAATATGAATTTGATTAAAGTATTGCACAGCAATGAGATGGAATTTTTGGAGTCACTTAAGTACTGCTTTCAAGGAATATGTAACGACACAGAAAAGACTTCTAGATTTACAAGAGAAATTGAAATGTCAGGTCACACGAATGTGAGCTCTGAAGTAAGACCCCAAGTTCTAATCCTGTCCAGGACTTACCAGCAGTGTGAGTGAAGTAGTACACCTGATTCTCTGCGACTCCGTTTCCTTTTTGTTAAAAAAAGCAAAATAATAGTATGTTTATATTACAGTTCTCACAGCTGAAAAATGATGCATTCCACTATGCCTGACATAGCAGATGCTCATTAAAACATTGGTTGCTATCATTATTATCATGCAACATAATATGCTTCAGATCTATGACAGAAAATGCATTGATCGGGTAACAGCATTTTTTTTTTAATCTTAGTGGTGGACTTTGAGGAAATTCCACATTTTCTCTTTATATGTTCTTCAGTATTTTCTACAATATCATCATCTTTTCAAAAAACATAATCAGAAAAATGAACAAACAAAAGCAAAGGCAGATGCTTCTGAAGAGTGAAGACTCTGACAGGACAAGGCAGAGGAGAAGGATGGAATGGTGGATTTGAGTGAAAAAGAGGGGCTGGGAGGGGCAGTGTGTGGAGTGGAGGTGGTGACGATTTGTAGGGTGGAGACGCCGCAATTTCTCCAGTTGGGTGTGCCCAAGACAGCAGGCTCCCAGCTTCAGGCACCTGACCCTGCAGAGGCTGGCCATGTCCAGCAGTGGGACTGACCCTGCAGAGGCTGGGCATGTCCAGGAGTGGGGCTCCAGGAGTCAGCAGGACTTCAGGGCACAGGTGGGGCTGAGTGTGGGCATGATGAAAGCCCCAGCACTTGACGCCATTCCCCAGGCTCAGGATGGAATGTGCAGAGGTACAGTGTCCAGCTCACTTAAGGTAGTATGCTAATGTACTGGATGACAGGTTACCTCACGCTCTGTATTTATCACCTGGTTAATATTTTGTCTGTGACAGAATGTTTTAGGGTCTTTTGAGATTTTTAAAATCCTTGACCTGTCTTTTTCCTCTGTTTTTCTTTCTATTGAGAATTTCAAGGTTTACCCCTTGAATGCCATGAAGAAAATGGCAGTGTACAAGTGGATTGAATGTTTTTCTGAGGGAACAGAAAGTGTCACAGATGAAGAGAGGTCAGGACAGTCAGTTACAAGCAGAACTAATGAGCCGGGCTCAGCGGCTTAGCCTGTAATCTCGCGCTTCGGAAGGCTGATGTGAGTGGATTGCCTGAACCTGCGGGTTCGTGACCCGCCTGGGCAACGTGGCAAGAGCTCATCTCTACAATAAATCAAAAAATTAGCCGGGTGTGGTAGCGCGCACCTGTAGTTCCAGCTACTTGGAAGGCTGAGGCGGAAGGATCGCTGGAGCCCATCAGGTCGAGGTTGCGGTGGCCGGGAGCGGCCACTGCACTCCAGTCTGGGTGACAGAGTGAGACGCCAACTCAAAAAAATAAAAAATAAAAACAAGCAGAACTAATGAAAGCATTACAATAATGTATTGAATTGTGCACATTTCCAGTAATATTTATCAAATATACAATACTTCATGTGCAACCAGTTTCCTTCTATTTGAACAGTCTTGTTTCTTCATGCCATTTTGTCCAGTTTTACAGAAAACTGTGTACTAGAAGGGTATGAGTTCTGACAATTAATTTTGTAAACTCATCCTAGAAAAAGTGCTACATACACCATTGCTGAATATTACTACAGTCACCTTCGAAGTACTCCCCTTGGGGAGCTATGCATCAACGCCAGCACTTAGTCCACCATCAAAGCAATTTTGGAACTCTTCTACTGGAATGATCATCAGAGCTGTTATCATATTATCCTTGATGTCCTGAATGTCATCAAAATGTCTTCCTTTTAATATTTCCTTTATCTTCAGGTGAAGAAAAAAGCCACTGGGGGCCAGATCAAGTGAGAAGGGAAGGTGGTCTAACACAGTTATTTGTTTACTGGCTAAAAACACTTTCACATACAGTGCTGTGTGAGCTGGTGCATTGTTGTGATTCAAGAGCTCGTTTGGGATCATTTTTGCCACACTTTTCTCATGCCAAGATTTTTAGTCAAGATTTTCCTGTTTCTCTACCGATGTTTCTTTGGTCTGCTATGCTTCTTACTGTCAGCTGCTGATTTTGATGCACAATTCAATACATTATTGTAATGCTTTCATTAGTTCTGCTTGTAACTGACTGTCCTGACCTCTCTTCATCAGTGACACTTTCTGTTCCCTTGGAAAAACATTTAATGCCATTTTCTTCATGGCATTATCCCCATAAACTTGGACTAACATGTTCCTGGTTTCACTTTCACTCTCATCAAGTTTAGCAAAAAATTTAATGTTTGTTTGTTGCTCTAATTCAAGTTCCACCATTCTCAAGATGGCACACAAAAACACGCAACAAAAATAATGATGCCACTCAGCAAGACACCACCACATGTTGACTCGAACACAGTTGTAAGACACTGATATACCAAGGTGATAAATCCTTACTGAGGTGTTTGTACACTGATGCCAGCATAAGCACGTGGTGGGAAGTTCACAAACATAATTGCCAGACCTCGTATACTAAGGAAATTAGCAACTATTCAATATTTACTCATGTGTCATCAGATACAGTTGTGGAAATGGCGGGTGCTCAGAAAGCTTTACACTTTCTGATTTAGATGCTGAAAAAAATGAGTTTCCTTGATGACAAAACCCAATCAACACATACAACGTTGTTTTAACTGTTTTTCTAAAATATTTAGTTCTTTTCATGGTAATTATAAGCATTTTTATTGAAGAAAATTTGTAGTACCAAATATAACTAGGAAAGCATCAGTTATCATCTCAACGTTCAAAGACAACTACTTCTGATATTTTATAAACTTACTTTTCCCATTCAGAAAATTGTATTCTGCCTGTGCATTTGTGATTTTTACATCATCAAACACCATCCACAGCCTGATGTGAGCTCTGTGTGCTGTATTGAATGAATGTTTCATAGAGTTCAAGCCACAGAAGTTTTGCTGGATTTTGCACTGATTCAAAGAGCTGCTCCAGCTCCTGCTCCTAAATAGCAGCTACAGCCATGCATGGCTGATGGTCAGCATTCAATAAATGTTTGATAAAAGAGTGAGTGAAATAACCATGAGATTTAAATCAGCAAAAACAACACATACCAGATATGATCGATAATTTGCCAGTGCTGCCTTAAAACGAGAGGCAACCCTTTAGAAAGGGCTGGACTTTATCCTAGGTAAAAACATCAGGGTTTGTGAACAATGCTTGGACTTTTATAAAAGGTAAAGGACATGGCAGTAACTTTGCTTCTGACTTTATATCATGAGGACACAAAGCACGAAGCTCTGGGGGTCACCTTAGAATGAGAAGAGGGAAAATACTGAGAACAAAATTTAAAGTGGTATCTCAGAAGATTATCCTTCCTAAGCAACTCTCCAAGCCAGTTAGGAATCTGTCCTTCTAAGGCTGTGGGGAAAATCACAGCTTCTAAACTTATGAGACGACAGCTCTGAGTTTCTGAGCCTGGGCAGTTTTGTCAGGCTCAGTCCCTGGCTTGCTGGGATTTCAGAGGAAAACAACTGATAAAGTTGAAAAATGCCTTGGCCATTCCTAGCTGGAAGGGCTGGTTCTCAGGCATAGAAGATAAGTAAATGTGGAATAAGTTTGCTCAGAATGAGGCTGCTGTGGTAAGGCTTTGATGTTAGACAGATTTGGGCCAAATTCAGTGATATGAAACTCTGGACAAGTCCCTTGACAAGGTCAAACCTCGGTGTTCCTAGCCACACGGTGGGATGATAGTGCCCTTGTGGTTCAGGGAGGATGCATGAGTGATGTGTGACTTGCTGGGCACACAGCAAAGTTCTTGAACACCAACCAGTTATTTTCTTCCTCTGTAACTTGACTGCTTCATGTCCCGGGTAGTGGCCTAGGGGAGGGGAAATTCTTTGAGAGCTTGTACTTTGTGGTATAAACTATAAACTCTTGCAGACCTTCCAAATGGCTTTGCTTTGCAGGTATAATAATATAGGTGGCATCTTGGGGCAGCATCCCAAATTAGGTTTAACTTTATTTACAGCAAATATTAGGATGGTGTTCTTATACTTTTATACTTATAATTCAAACTTACTTCAAATGGCCCGCAGATGGTGGACTCCAATTAAAGGGCTAGTGAAGTTTTCTTTTTTTTTTCCTTACAAAAGAAGACCCCCTGACCTGACTGTTAATCTGTGTGTGGGGTAGAGTCTTAGTGGAAACCACATGTGGCCTTCAAAAGGCAATGCTCACTCACAGTTTGTAGAGCTCTCTCTTCCTGGCATCGTGTCTGAAACACACACATCCTTGGTGGTCTGCAGGACAGCATGCATCGCTTCTTCCAGGAAAAAGCCAACCTCCCCCACTGCTCAACTATCTTCATGTTCTAAGTTTATCCCAGCACAAGCTAGGGCAACAGCAGAGAAAGTCACCAGCCGGCTGTCTTCTGGGAAGCCTCTCTGCATGGAGGAAGACACATGGTCCTTCTTCTTTGCAGAAGGGCTCATGGGGGTCAAAGTTACCTGGAGTTTGGAAGGTTCCCATGAACCTGTGGAAAGATGAGCTTGAATGTGCTGGTTACCTTGTGCCTTCTGCCCAGACAAGATCCTGGCATAGGTGGGCTGCTGGCCATGGCTGAACCAGTTGTCATCACTGCCTTCATCTCCCTCATCATCTCTGTCACTGTTGTCCTCATAGCTGCCATTTATGTAACCAATACTGCATATATATTAGATACTCTATTGTGTTGCAGAATGCTTGGGCTCAAAAGTCCTGGTCAAAGACCTCCTGCCTTCATCACCTACTGGCTGTGTGACCACAGGAAGGTTGCTTAGCCTCTCTGTGCACTAATGCCTTTATCTGCAAAATGGGTATAATAATATTATGTACTTCAGAGGGCTGCTGTGAAGAAAATAGTAATATAAGGTTCACAAAACATTTAGAAAAGGCGATTGCATGCACATACACACACACACACACACACACACACCAATTTCTATTATCTCATATAATCCTACAACAGCCCCACAAAGTAAAGGCTATTTTTATTCCCAGTTTAAAAAAGCTTTAAAAAGTTTTAAAAAGATGTTTAACAGACTTGGCTCCAGGGACTGAGCATCCATTTATGAATCAGACCAACAAGATATTTTCCCCTATGGTGTTTTCATTCTAACGTTTAAGGACAATCATCAGCAAGCAGACAAATGAGTCCATGGTATAATTTCCACTTTTAAGAGGCACCCAGTAGGAAGAAGGGAGGCCATAAGTCTGCTGGAGAGAGCCTGGGAAGGGACCCATCAGACAGGACAGTCATGGAGGAATATTTGCACTGTGACCTGAATGCAGAAAAGAAAGGTAGCCCATGGTATTATTAGGAATGAGTGAACCGCAGGTGCAGAGAATGGGCGTGCTAAATCCCCAGGGCAGGAGCCAGTGTGTCACACTCTAGGTAAGGGAGACTCTGCAGCTAAGCTTGGTGAGTCTTGAGATAGTCTTGGGACATAAGCCAGGTCAAGGAGTGCCCACCAGGGTGAGGTGTGCAGAGCGCATCCATGAATGATGAGAAGTCACTGGAGGATTTTCAGCACGGTCAGGAAGTTTTAGAAAGATCCCCGTGGATGTCATTGGGAATTGAGGGCCTGAATGGTGACCCCAGAGCGGGAAAGAGGCTGGACTGAAGACACCTGTAGCTGCAGAACTGAAAGGGCTTGAGCTTTGCAGAATGCAGGTGGGGAGGAAGGGAGAGGTGTCAGATCCTCCCAATCTTTTCTTCAGCAGGAATAGTGGCTTCTGAGCGCCCCGCGATGGCCTGTGGTCTTGCTAGAGGTGTGAACCACAGTCCTTGATTGTGTGAGAGTTTTTATATAGATAACAAAACACTGTGTAATGTTCCTTCTGTGTCCTGAAATGAAGTCTATAGGTAATGCACACTACCTATTACATATCATTTAAAAAAATCAATATAAAGCCCTAACTGTGTTATAAGGGAGAAATAAAAGAAACATAACGTTAATAAAATAGTAGATATTCAATATTTCAATGCTCAGTATGAGGGCATGAGAATTTAAAAATACCCCTGCAGATTTCAAAATCACTTCCTGGGGGTGTCATGCCCCACTGGGAACCCTTAATGCCAATTAAGGATAAACAGTGAAGCGGGAAGCCCAGCAGGTCAGCACCACTTCTGAGAGGAATTGGGGATGATGAAAGCCATTGTGGCAGGGGCTTCTGGGCTCTGGAGTGCTCAGGCCTTTCTGCTCACTTGCTGTAGTGTAGGAACACTGGCCTCCTCCGACCAATTAGTAATGAACTCGTCCTGCCTTCCCGAGATGTTCAGCTGGTAAGCATGGCCGGGGAACTGAATGTGCATCGTCTCTTCCTCCCGACTGTGCAGTCGCCAGCCTCTTCTTGCCAACACTGGAACCTGTGTGATGGGGACCCATCCCATCAAGATGGGGAGACAAGCAGTCCTCGCACACACACCCAGGCTGAGGGCTCCCCCCCATTCTGTCGAGAGGGTCACAGAGAGATTCAGTCACCAAGATTCCATCTAAAAGACCCACCTGGATCTCTGCTCACTCAGGAAGAGTGTTTTTTTTTTTTAATTTTTTTTAGTCAACCTTTAACATTTTTGGATCTTTATTCAAAAACCTTGCACTGAATATTCTCTCTGTTCTCAGTTAATTCACACATGCTTATCCAGATGCCAGTGTTGCCTTGTTGAATGTGTTCTACTTAGCAAATGTTTGCTGAGTGCTTATAAGGCAAACATGGACCCCAAAGCAAATAAGGAGATGCCTTTTCACTAAAGGGGAATCTGGCAATTCCCAGGGACATCCTGCTGGCAGGTGCACACATTGCAAGGAAGAACGGCTGAGAGTGGGTGTGGGGGGGGCTCTCCAGGGTCAAATCCCAAATGAGACGCACCTGTTTCAGTGAGGGGGCGTGCTCCCATCTCATCCTGACTAGGGGTGGCCAGTCTTCCTGGGTTGGCGTCAAGGAAGCAAACTTTGGAAGAAGCAATCTTTTTGTCTTCTCTTTTCTCTTTCCCCCTTCTTCATCCTCTTCCTGCTCCTTTATCTCTTTTTTTTCCCTAGAAGCAGATGTGAGGTTATCAGACTCTTCAGTCTGTAATGCATCATCTTTATCCATCCCTAAAAGTCTCTTTTCTTATTTCATTTTCCTGGTCATCCAAGAGCCACAGCTCCTCTTGTCCCTCTCCACACCCCCGCTAATGTGTTTGATGCATGTCGATAAACTATGCATGTGTCCTTGTAAAACACAGGGGCTTGCTGTGCTCTAAATCTCATTCTGCTTCTGATACCTTCCAGTCAACACGGCACACAAAAACAACCTGACCGAGCTGCTGCACACGGATCTGCCCTGCTGTCCCTGGCCACAGCGTGGCCTTGCACGATGCACCCTCAACACTGCACACCCCCAAATGGATCTCTAGCTTGCCTCTTACCCCAGCACCCCAAACTCTGTGCACTGAGCACTATTATATGTGACTTTTTAGTCACACTTCTGTCAATACCTTGGAACAACTGAAGCCCAGGACACGGTGTAGGTGAGCAGATCCCACCTCATCTGGAGCACATGACCCAGAGGGGCCCGGTGTACCTGCTGCCACGTCCCCACTCAGAAACATGCTGCTGGGCTAGAGGAGGAGAGTGTTAATTGTCTCCTCTGTGGATGGGACAGCAAACATTTTAAACAAATGGAAATCTGAGCACTAACTAGATATTCAAGGGTGTGACAAATGAAGGACCAGAGGCAGAAGACAAGATAAATGAGAAAAATCTTTCTATCTGGTGCTAGATCCCCAATATCTATCTTTGAAGAAACGAATGAAGAAATGAATGGATGAGGGGATCTGAGGAACACTTCTGGAAGAGAGATGGACCTAGATGAAGCCAAGCTCACTCCTGGGCTCACCTCCTTGGAAAGCATTGAGGAGCTGAACCCCCCTCCCTTCTTTCAAGCCCACTGACCCCGCAGTGTGCGGCTCAAGGAGCTCTGTGATTGGCCACACCCACGCAGTGTCTTCTCTCTTTGGCGAGCAGGACAACCCCTGAGCCCAGCTTGTCTTGCGATATATCCCTGTGACTCTCTCATACGGACGGCTTCCTATTCTCCAAACAACCCCAAAGATGGAGATTCTGGACCAATCGGTTCCTTGCATAACTTCACTAGGGGGTTCTTAAAAGAGCAGTTTGCATCTGTTTTCCAGGTTGTTCTGGGGCCCCAACGAGATATCAGGTGACGGCAGCACCTGCTGGGGTGTCGGGAAAGAGAAGCGCCTGGGCCGCTGGGTTTCTCTGAAACACAGGCTGGACCTGCATGGGGTGGTGTCAGGCTCCCACGGATGGTGCGGCTGCAATCTGCTGCTGTGCTTGGCTCCGGGAGTGGCTGGTTGAGCACCTGCCTCTGTGGCTGGGATGCCAGACGCCAGAAGAAACTGCAGGTGAAACGCATCCATGCCGGGACACAGGAACATCGCTGCCATCATGGGGCCACCTGTGGTTCCTGGTGACATAAGAAAACAGCTCCAGAATTGCCTTCTTCAAGGCTTGATTGGCTGAGATTAGATGTGCAAAAACTCATCAGTGGGACTTTCAGAAAGGAGAAAAGGAAAATGGAAACAGCACACTCCCCGGAAGATAAGACTTTGTATCTCGCCATGGAGCTCCTAAAATGTCTCTCTATCGGAGGGTTCTGTGCCCCCTAAAGAACTGAAGTGCATTTCTTCATCCACTGTGAACAATCAGTCAGTGTTGTCATGGTGTTTACACTTTCACATAGCGAGGGCAGATAACACACAACTAAACAGATCTAGGATGAGTATGAGGAGAGAAGGTCCATGAAGAAAAATCAAGCAAGACATAAGGCCAGAAATTGATGGGAGGCTGCTTCTATAGGGAGTCCAGGAAAGACTTTGAGAAGGTGGGTTCTGAGCAGGGATCAGGAGGCGTGAGAGGAAGCCACAAATCCAGAGCAAGACACCCCAGAGGACGAACAGTGTGTGCAGAGGCCAGGAAGTCAGGGGGCTGGCAGGATACCACCGCAACTATACAGAGAGAGAGAGGCTGGACAGGGAGGGGTGAGATGCTGGCAGCTGGATCAGTCACAGCCCATGGACCATGCTTCAACTTCAACCCTTGGAGGGTCCTGAGAAGAGGGGTGATGTTGGTTAAGCTTCTGAATGGTGGACAGGCAGGAACAGCATGGACTCATCTCAGGGGCTTGTGGAAGTGCAAGGGAAGATGACAGGAGGCTCAGACTAAAGTGGGCAGAGGGGTTGCATGCAGTCGGTGTTAGAGGATTACTTCAACATTAAGAGTGGAGAAGGTTTAGTGCCTTCATTTCATTTCTATAGAGTCTGGACTTAGACACTAACAGGGCAGCAAGCCCAGCTAAACTCTCTGGAACTTGAAAGGTAAACCCCTGGATGCCGTGGTTCATGGCCCAGATCCTCCCTTCAGGGCCAAGGCCCTGACCCTGTCTGCAGGGCGCAGAGATGCTGACATTTATAGCTGTGTCCTTCTCTGGGCATTGCCTCTGTCCAAGATGGTGACCTCTCCAAAGCCTCCCCTGGGCAGCCTACATCCAGTGGCTGGTCTACTTGGTGGCACAAAGGCCCAGCCATGCTGCCACAGTGTGGATGGCTCAGAAGTGTCTTCCATAGCTGAGATGCCCTTGGGGACCAGCAAGGCCACCTGGGTGACTACATTGCTGTTGAACTCCCCCTTTTCCCGAATCTTCTTCCCTCACTCAAGTTGTTCCTGAAAACATCCCTGCAAGCCTGCTACAGGCCCATGTCCACCACCCAGTCTCTTTTTCTGGGAGCCTGACTTCAGTTGTAATCAAGTTTTTGGTGGTTAGAAAGCAGGCAGAAGCCCACTGAATTCTATCTTCTAATGGAAGAAGTTGGTGGGGAGAAGGGGAAAGAGATTTGTTGTTCAAATGGCAAAATCAAAAAAAAAGAGCAAAGCATCCCATGGCTATGAATGAATCAGGGTGCCTAAGAAGAGTCTTATGGTGTGATACACTGGTAGGGAAGAACAAGCTATAGAATGTTCTATATGGAAAACAGGGCAAGTAAATAGGATGCTTTGCAACAGAGCTCATATTTGGCTACCCCAAAGCACTTTAACATATATCTGAAGTCCAGGTATTTGGCCACCATTTCTGAATTATGAAAATCCTAAATTTGGCTCAATTCTTCTTACTCCCGGGAACCCTTTCCTTGTTCCTTTTGTGGTATTCTTCAGAGGTTGAGTCCACTACCCCCTCCAAAAAAAGTGTACCTTCAATGTGTGCAGTGTGACCTCATTCACATAAGGATCTGGGAATCATCTGTGTTGTCCTGTAAGCAAGCTGGGAAGCTCTTGGGAGACTGAACTTCCCAAGGGGAGGAATGCCCCATCTCAGTGGGTGTCTGGTCGTAGTGGCACAAACGTCGCTAAGTACTCAGTGCAGGGCAGAAAGAGAAGACTACTCATAGAGATGCTATTTTCAATAACAGAGCAGAGGGAGGAGGTAGGATGACAAGTAAGTGGAACATTCACCAGAGACAAGAGAAAGTGGGGAAAACACAGATGTCAGGGAGAACCAAAGACTGCAGGAAGTATAGATGCTCAGAAACCTGTCTCCTCCTTCCCCATCAGAGAGTCGGTTAATTCCATACCACCTTTATTCTCTAAGAAGCAATGGGCACAGGAGTCAGAATCTTCTGACTGTGGCTTTTCCAGGGGGAAGCACTGCCATTGGCCTTTGGGAAGACCCCCCAAGTGTCATTTGGAAGGCTGGGGATTTGGAAGTAGGAGAAAGGGTCATGTTCAATTGCAGTGGTGAGGATGATGCTTATGATTGTGGTCATCGATAAGGGGAACCAGCAGCGTGCCTGATGGAGCAAATCATACCCCTCAAGGTGTTCTGCGGGAAAGGTGCAGCAGGTAAGAAATGGGAGTCAGCATCAGCCTGTGCCAGAGTCTCCTGAGGTCCAGTCCAGGAAGATGCATTTTAAACAAGCTCCCCAGGTGATTCTGGTGCACACCATGCTTGAGCACCGCTAGATGAAGGGCCTTCTCCCATGTTGTGCATCTTCACCTCTTCCCAGAAAAAAATGAGATTGTTTTGTCCTTCTAGCTCCTCTCTCCCTGTTATGTCCACCTTGAGCCATGGATTTCTGCCATAATTCACACACGAGGTACACAACCCCGTTGAGAATTTAACCAACTAATGAAACGCCCAAATTCCATTCCAGATCTTTCTTATTTATTTGCTTTAGGAAAGTAGACCCTAATTGGCCATTAAGAAAGTGTGGTGTCATTTACTTTATGAGTCCCCTGGATTTATCTGGCTGGCTCTAGAGTTAAGTGAAATGAGAGGCTTTTGTTCAATGTCACAGCACATTTAACTAACAGTTCCCTTTTCCCCAAAACCTAAAGGAACTAACACATTTGTTAAAGCATTTTGATCCATTGGAGACAGATTAATAAGAAGCTTGAGTCAGTTTTGTATGATAAAATGAGTCAATAAACAGAAACGTGCATTGACATTATATATACTGAGCCACAAGTGGTACAATGCATATTTGTGCTGTCACAGAGAAAAATTACCCAGGAAAAAAATATACAGTATTACATTTCCATTATTAAGTGGTTCTTCTAAATCTCACTTTTCAGGGTATGTGTTTGTGTGTGCGGTGGGTGTGCTTGTGTGCATTTGGTTTAGAGCAGATTCATGTTTTGACTTGCATTGTGAAGACGAAGACTAGAGAACGAATCTGACTGTGGACTTTGGAGCTAAAGGCTGGTGTCATAATGAGTTTCTATTTAGCTTTGCCTTGGCTGTGAAGGCCATGGTCTCAGTTACAGTGGCAAAGCAACCACAGACAATGCGTCAACAAATAAATGTGGCTGCTTCCCAATAAAACTTTACTGTATTGAAAATTATAAGTGATCAGTGCATTGATCTGGAGGAGTGAAACTAAGGAAAACCCCCATGTCTGTCTGTCTCCAAAGAGGCCATCTGTTTTCTGATCTCATTATTAAAGGATTGTTTACTCATTGGCAGCCTATTCTGACCTTGGATTTTGGGGTGTACTTCAGCTTTCAGAAACTGATCAGGAAATAGGCTTTGTGTGTTATACTTCTTGCCATTAGAAACTCTTCCAGGCAGATGCTTCATTTTAATTTAAGTAAGAGTGCTTTAAACCTGTTCTTTTGGAATGACAGGTTAATGTGGAAATAATATAGGTTGGATTTTACAGCAACACCTTCATATTGAAGGACAGTCATATGTTTTAAAGACCTGTCAGCCCCTAACATTTTTTTCACTTAAAAAAAAAATTAAACTATTTGAGTAAAATTTAATTGTGTTGGAAGGATGCATGATGGTTTACTATAACTAGGGAAAGATCTTCCATTTTGACTAGGGGCCTCTGGAATTCAATAAATGACATTAATTAGGTAACAAGGGTGAGTGTCTGTTTTGTTAATTCTGTAACCAAAATGATACTTGATGGGAACACTAACAAATTGTCATTTTTGAGCCTCCAAAAAATACACCATTCCTGTACCTGACTTAGGGAAAAACAAATCCAGATCAAGTGTTACTATAGAAAGCCAACTTTCTCTTTTGCTGCGCTAATAACGGATTATTATTCATGTCTCAAAGCCAACATTATTAACCTCTTAAACTATATGCATAGAAAGGAATGCCTCTATCCGAATCCAGCAACAAAATTAGATTTGGGTGATAGGGTCTATGCCTGTCTAATTATAACCTGTCCTGTTCCTAATTTAATTAGCCCACTCTCAGGAACCAGGAATCATCAGGCTGGAGAGCAGTGTGTGTTGGTTCTTTTTAAATGTGAGACAAATAAGATACACGCCAATCATAAATTTCCTCCTGGGAAAATATAGCTGCTTAGCAGCCCAGTGTTTGCTTTTAGATGGGTGCTCAAGGGAAGAGAACAGAAGAAGGCAGGAAGGAACAGAGAGAGAGTTTAATCTATTGAAATTCAGGTAGCCCTTTCCCATCTTGCTGGACAAACTACATTCAAAACCTGTCTTTCATCTGGAGGATTATGTTGATTTTGTGTAACAACAAATAATGACAACAAATATTTGGCTGTGGCAAAGCTTTTTTACATACCTCATCCTACTGAATGATCACAAACACTTCATCCAGTAAGTATTATTATGTCTAAGTTTCAGAGGAAGAAATGGAGGCTTAGAGAGTTTGGAGAGTTTTCCTGGGATCATAAAGAAAATCCCAGAAAACCTAACTTGGCTGGATCCAAAGTCACTGAGTGCATTTTAATCACTATTGGTTTTGACCAAGGGCTCCCTGGATTCAAGTGCACTGATGACAATGCCTTAAATGGATGCTGTCTGTCTGCTTGTTTGTTTTCCAGGCAATTGCTTTTATGGCATCAGCAGTTCACCCACATCAGGGTCAGCACTCTGCACCTTTCTCTTTCTTCTTGGTCACAGGGGCTTGGGACCTTACCATCCCAGACCAATGCGGGGTTCCTTAGCAAACAGGAAGACAAAGGGGTTTTGTATCAAGGGAGCAGCTCTCAATGCTTGCCAGAGCACAATGCTGGAGTATTAACCTGGGATGTTGTCATCTGTCCAAGCCCTGGATGAAAGCCACTTACTGGAGCATACCATCTTCTGATCACACAAAGCACCTGTGGGTTAAGAACTGAAGCCTATTTGATGCAGAAGTCATGGAAATGCCCTCCAGTGATGTCATGCAAAATGTGTACAGTTATACACAAGAAGGGACCCAAAATAACCCAAAAATTATTGATAAAAAATTGTGCATTTATTCTTACATGTTTAAACTTCAGTAACCTTTAAAGTACTCTCCGTTTGATGCCATACACCTATTGCAATGCTTTTTTAACTGTTCAAAAACTGTTTTTCAGCTTGTCAATGTTGGTGTCTTTTAGTACTTCTATTGTTTTTTGTTTCACCTCTTCCACACTGGCAAAATGTTGCCCTTTGAGTGCATTTTTCATCTGGGGAAACAAAAAAAGTCACTTGGAGTGAGATCAATTGAATAGGAAGGGTGGGGAACAGGGGTCATGTTGCTTTCAGTCAAAAACTGCTGAACACTTAACACAGTGTGGACAAGTACATTGTCTTGGTGGGAGAAACAGTCATGATGCAACCTTCTCAAAACTTCTAGCTAAAAACTTTGGTTGACCACCTGATTTGGAGGAACAAACTCCGTGTGTACTACATGGGTTCTGCTCTCCAAAAATAAAAATATAATTCCATTTTGGGGGGTTCCCCCTCATATTCTATACAAAATAAAACCACAGACATAAGAACAGTTTGATTTAGAAATAAACTCTCTTTGAAGAGCAAGACCCTGAAATAAGTCCAAGGTTTTCCACCAAGGTAAAAGGGGAAGACTTGCCATTCAACCTAGGAGTTCCTGACATTAGAACAAAGATCCTGAGTGGGGCATGGAGTCCTCCCTTGTGTCACATGATGGTGTGTGATGCTGGGTGGCACACAGGCGATTGTGACCACCCCAATTTTCTTGCCACAAGAAGGCCCTCTTGTGCATGACTAATGATAAACCAGAAGGTCCTGAGAATCCACATTTTAAACACAACTAAAGAAAAAGTAAACAACAATTTTGAGAGATTGCGATACTCTAAACCAAGAGCAGAACCCTCCTGCATTGCTTTGCTGCCCTCATTCCCCCCGTCCTCCTGTCTGGCTGATGTCCCAAGTTTGGGGTTGCATCCAAAATAAACAGCTACCCCTTTAGGACCTCACCAGCAGCTGGAGAACCTGGGGGAAGGCGTTTTAAAAGTCATTCCTATGTCACACAAGCTTGAGGTCTGACTTAGAAGAAACTCAAGTTTTAAGGTCTGACTTAGGAGAAAATCAAGTTTTTGATGGACTTTTTTTGCTCTGTTTGAGTTTCATTTTCTCTAAGTTTGAGTTACTTATGGGGGCATGAGGGGCCCCCATTCTTTCTCTGCGGTGTGAGTTCTGAAGGTCTCCATGGAACCCAATCTGCATCTCAGTGAAAACAGGAAGTCCTACCGAGTAGAAAGTGTGTCCCACAAGAAGTTGTGTCTGTGTGTGCCAACTCAAGTCCACTGGCGAACGCTCTTCAGTCCACCAGTCATCAGTACCTTGGTGGCGTGTGCCCAGGTTTATCTGACTCAGCATGAAGACTGTTACTCTGATGGCTTTGCTCAATTTGAAACTGAGTGGATCAGAGGGTGTAGAAGAGATGCTCACAGGGTGGGTTGGTGAGCAAGAAAAGCTGTCCTTTAAGACAGGACACATAAAATCACAGGGTTGTCAGTGGCTTGCCTATGAGTCCTTAACTGGCCTTTTAACAGCCTGGCCCCTGCTCCAGACTTGAGTTGCCTCATTTAAAGCATGTCCTGCCGAGTTTGTCAGAGTCTTCTGCTTCTGGGCTACAGTGGAGCCATACTGCAGTGACCGTGCAAACGCAGGCTGGAATTTGTCAACCTGTGCAAAATTACATGACTTCTGAACACATTTTAAACTTAATGATTTTCCTCATTTTGCAGGAGTGAAAACTGAGGTACTTACTGACTGCGTATCTGCCCGGGTCTCAGAGATAGCAAGTTGGGAGCTCTCAGTTGGGCTCTAATGTCAGGCCTGAGCAGTTTTCTATGGACTAACCACTTCTCCTGGTAGAATAAGTGGAAAAATTTTGCATCGTCTCACCAACACAGAGTATGATTCTCACCTTTCAGCTACAATATACTTGGTTGTGTATTTAGAAAACAGTAGGGCTATCTGGCAGTGACTCATCCATGCTGTGCTGGGGCTGGAAGGGTCCTCAAGCAACCTGTTGATCAAGGGCATGGCACGGACACCTGCCTTTTTGTCTCAAGTGCTAAGATTGGAAGGCCAAGAGCCCATGTGCCCTCTGCATCCCCCTTTTGCCTCTATAAACTTTCACGAGGGCTTTTCTTTAAAAGCATGTTGGAATCAAATGCAGATGTTCAAACAGAAACTTGTGCATGGATGTTCACAATAGCACTATTCACAATAGTCAAGCAGGTTGAAGTAGAAACAATTCAAATGTGCATCAGCTGAGGCAGGGGATACAGTGTGGTATGCCCATATAACCAGATAGTATTCAGCCATGAAAAGGAATGATGTGCTGATATGTGCCACAGCATGGAAAAACCTTGAGAACATTATGCTGAGTGCAATAAACTAAGCCACTTATTGCATGATTCCATGTATAGGAAGTGTCCAGGATAGGTGTGTCTATAGAGGCAGAGACTAGATAAGTGTTTCTCTATGGCCAAGTCGGAGGGAGGGTTGGGGAGTGACTGCTTAATGGGTAAAGGGTTTCCTTTAAGGATGACGAAAGTGTTCTGAAACTGGAGAGAGGTGACGGTTGCACAGCAGTGGGAATGCACTAAATGTTTCTAATGGACACTTTATAGTATGTGTATTTTGCCACAATGAAAAAGACAATTGGTCCAGGGTCCAGGGAAACTCTGACTATCTCAGGCATTTGTTATACCGGTGTAAACTGGGTTGATTGCTTAATTAATTTTTTTTATTTTATACATTAAAAACCCATCTGTGAACCTCAGGTTTATTTTCCTTTGAAAGTGACTGATTTTGTATTTTGTACATACACAATGAGAGCTGATGAATCTTCATTTGTCACTGGGTGCCTAATATACCTTGCAAAAAAACCAGTGGGATCACTAACAACAGTCACACAAAAAGGAGTCTCTTTCACGCATTGCGTCCATCTGACTGAGTGATGTCTGTTGTGCTACAGGTGTGTCAGCGTGATTTACAGTCATACTTCATGGGGTCTTTTACCCATCTAATTGCCTGGTCATTAAAAAGGATGAGAAAATTTTGTAGACATCCAGACACATCCATTTCAGGATATATGGCCTATTAGATACTGGTGGCTAAAATAATACAGATGCCTAATACCATTTTGAATATTAATATCCACCCCCAACTTTTAACAGCATTATAATTTGGCAGTGTTATGTAGTGCTTCTGCCTTTTCAGCCAAATGACATTTGTCACACTCAAGTAGGAGCAATTATTAATAATTTTCCTTTCATTAGAAGCACTACAATAAAATGTCAACAGCCTTAAAAGTGCATCAGAAGTGTACAAATTAATTTTGATTTTCTGAAGTGTAATTACTTTTGTAAGTACTAGACTGTGTAATCACTTTGGGCGTTATTACTTGTGCAATCAATTATACTTAAATGCACTTATCTGTTTTCAAACATGATTTTCAGAGGTCACCTGTTGGTGTTCCTTTTTTGAGTTTATAGTAGGAAGATGCTATCATTCTTTTCAGACATGTAGTGACTAAAAGATGGGGAATGCAGTCATGAGATAAATTAAAATATAATAGCAAGCACTGTTTTTGCAAGAGACTACTCCGTCTTCCATATGAATTTGGGCTTAATCAGCTCTGTTCTGACTGGAGTACTACACACTGTTACTAAAAGACATTTGTATGATAGAAGAGTAAAGGAGGGAGTTCATGTCTACCTTAAAGTGTAGATGCTAAAAACTTGGGTTTTCATATCTGACTTTGTGATTAGCTAGCTATGCACTATTGAGTAAATTACTCCACACCTTCAAGCTGTGGTCCATTCATGTTTAGCATGTGGGAGATGCAGTGCTGTCTTGCTTTCATAAGAGGCCATGGGCTCATATTCATCACTGGTTATTTCATCTTTCCTTCAGAGCCCAGGGCAGGGTAGATGCTTAATAAATATTTATTGAATGAGTAAATACATAAGCATTGTCATAAAATTTAATGATAAAATGTAGACGTTCTCATTAACTGTTAGCAAGTGTTGTTACTGCTAATCATCTTACCCAATCTAGTATTAATAATGCTCACTAAACCCTTAGAAAAATCTATTGATTTCCTTTATTTTGACCAGGAAATAGAGCAAACTCAATAAGCCCATGGAAAGATTCTACTCATCGCTAATAATTAAATACATACAAAATTAAACATTGAATGAACATCTTTATTACATATAGAGTAGCAAAACAAAACAAAACAAAATCAGTAGCTTTCTGAGATAGCAAAATGACAGGACGAGGGTCCTTTTGCGTACTACTGGAAGGTGTGTAAATTGCCTCTATCTTCCTAAAGAGTGATTTGGCCAAATGTATCATTTTTGCTGCCTATATTATAGAAACAACATATAAGCTGACAAAAATATATACACAAATTATTTTTTTCAGCATTGTTTAAGTGAATGAGATGAAAACATCATAAATGTTTACCAAAAGGATAGAGCCAAATAAGATATGGTCCTCCTATAAAACAAAATAGTATGTAGCCATTAAGAAGAATTTTTATGGATTGACATGTGAAATTTTTAAAGATATAGCCTCAAATGATGTCTGTAACTTCCAATCCAACATGCATAATACGTTTCTATAGAATTTTTATAAAAAATTAAAGACTAGATTGCATAAAACCTAAGAAGAAATCTGACAAGTAAGTTATGGATCAAACATAAATTAAGTTGTGGAAAAACATAATTGATACCTCTTGAGGATGGGATTGAAGGGATATGGTTGTTACTTATTTCTTTTTTTTTTTTTTGAGTTGGAGTCTCACTCTGTCGCCCAGACTGGAGTGCAGTGGCCACTCCCGGCCACCGCAGCCTCGACCTGCTGGGCTCCTGTGATCCTTCCGCCTCAGCATTCCAAGTAGCTGGAACTACAGGAGCGCGCTACCACACCTGGCTAGTTTTTTTGATTTATTGTAGAGATGAGGTCTCACTAAGTTACCCAGGTGGGTCTCGAACCCGCAGGCTCAGGCAATCCACTCACCTCAGCCCAGGCGCGGGATTACAGGCTGAGCCACTGAGCCTGGCTGTTACTTGTTTCTTATTTAACATATTTAAGTGCTGGCATATAGGTGGTTTTAATTTATTTGTTGCTTGTAATGAACTTAAAATAAATACATCAACTTTATTTAAAAATAGTTTTAAATGTGGGAGAACCCTCCTGGTAAGCAACCAATCAAATCAATCAATGAAGGACAGTCAAATCCATTCGACTCAACCCCCTTGTTTATTTGGGCTGTATTCCCAGCCCAGCTAATTAAATGACTACTGGCTGGAATTGATTAGCACATGTACTGGTACAAACCAAAGCCTAGGAAAGGAGTCTTCTAGATTTATAACATTTATATGAAGTTTTGTTTCCTGAAACTTCAGCGTTCTGAGGATCTTCTAGTAATATAACTTAAAACTCTCATAAGCAGGACCTACTGACTTTCCCCAAACATGGGCGAACAGAAAACCAATTATGTCCTTGTTCTCAAAATGATTTCTATAGCTGTTATCTAAATAACTGCCCAAAAAAAATTATCCTAAAATGTTGAAGGCCTGCACCCATGGAGGTGAAAATAATGACTCTGGCTCCTTGGAAATGGGAATGGAAGTGATGGTTTGTTTTACTTGTTAGAATCAATTTCATTTAATGTCTGTGAATGAGATGTCCGTCTCACTTTTACTATGTTGACTTTTAGAAATCACATTTTTAAAACATCGTATTAGTAAGTAAAATTATAATTATAAGAAAAATGATGAAATCATAAGATAAAAAGTAAGCCCTATTTTTAAAAAATTAATCTACTACTTTGAATAAAATAAAACCTTGCATTGACCTGAGAACTTGGTTAATGAGGCATTTGCCAAATTGTTTAGTTTTTATGGCTTGCCAAGTGTGTAATTACTTTGCTTGGCACTTTAAAAAAATGTTATTATAAACTCTTCTTCCAAAGAAAATTATGCAACATAATTATTAACTCTAAAATTACACACACATTTATCTGCTAGTATTTGCTTTCATGCTTCAGCTGTCATTTAGACATCGGCTGCTTGAATCATGCACCTGTTCACAATGATGTTTTCAATGTGTTGCTGCTAATTTCCCATTATATGGTAGAAAGCCAAACACTGGGAAAGATAAAGTAACAAAAACTGGGCTTTAATAGACAATCACTTCTCTTAAAATTGGAGACCCCGATCACATTCCCGCCAAAGGGACCGTTGTGCCCATCTTGATCGTGTTATTCACAGCCTGTGCCGGGCAATTTCAACCATGTTGAATATTTCAACCAGAGCAAGCAATTCAAACTCAGGCACACAAAGGCAAGTTAGCCCAGGTTAGGGTTCAGTTTTGTTCTTGTTTTCTCTTGGATGTTGTCCCTGAAAAGAGATAAAAGAATGCCTTTTTTAATAGAAGAAAAATGTCCAAGATAAAAAGCTTCATGAAAATGAAAACCCTTTTAAAGATGGTGTTGATTCCAATTTCAACTTTCTATTTCCTTTTTCTGATACATCTGCCGTCTGCTGACCAGTAAGCTCCCAGGGCTAGGCCCAACCTCCACATCTCCCCAGCACCTAGGGCTCTGAAGATGTTTCAAAGGTATTCACAATAGACTGAATTGCTATGTTCTCTTTTCACCTCATCAGTGAATCAGAATGTAGAGACTGTCATGGACTGAACTGTGCTTCCTATTCCCAAATCCGTATGCTGAAGTCCTAACTCCAGGTTTCTCCTTCAAGGAGCTAATAAAAGTTAAATGAGGCCATTAGGATGGACCCTGATCCAATAACTGGTATCCTTTTTTGATACAGGGTCTCACTTTGTAGCCCAGGCTGGAGGGCAGTGGTACAATCTCAATTTATTGCAGATTTGGCACTACAGGCACATGCCATCACTCCTGGCTTTTTTTTTCTTCATAAGGATGAGGTCTCCCTATGTTGCCCAAGCTGGTTTCCAACTCCTGGGCTCAAGTTATCCTCCCCCCTTGGTCTCCCAAAGTGCTGGGATTACAGGCATAAGCCACAGTGCCCTGTCAACTGGTATACATTTAAGAAGAGTTGATTTGGGCAGAAGCTCACACACAGAGAAGACCATATGAAGACACAGGGAGATGATGGTCATCTGCAAGTCAAGGAGAGAGGCCTCAGAAGACGCTGATCCTGTCAGTGCCTTCATCTTGAATTTCCAGCCTTCACACCTGTGAGAAAATAAATTTCTATGGTTTAAACAGCCCAGTCTATGTTTTTTTGTTATGGCAGCCCGAAGAGACTAATACTTTGTTTTACTTTATGAGTAGCTGTGGAAAAAGTCAAGCTAATTCCATTGAACCATCATCTTAAATTCCAAGATGGAAGAGAAATGGATTCAACTACAATGGCATGGTAGAAACTGTCCATAGATAAGTGCCATTTTCTAGAATCTCTGGAGATTTGGTTCCTTGGGCGACCATGTGCAGGGAGAATGGAAGAATCATATCCCCATGATATCTGGGATATCATGATCTTCTTAGTAAGAGAATGTGTTCATCCTCACCTGGATAACTTAAACAGCTACACTGCCATATTTTAATCTATTACCATGGACCAAACCTCCTAAAATGTCAAACTTCCCAAAACATCAGATTCAAAATCCAATGAAATCTTCTGGAAATTATGAAATTTTGCATGGGAGAGTTCTAAAAATGCACAGATTTATGCACAAAGGTGTTGGCTTCCCAGGACCTGAGAGGCAGCTGTTACCTTCTTCTCATAAAGTATCATGCTCCAGATGTTGCGTCGATGTCCTCTTTTTGTGGAAAGGTAATGGTGAATCCAATTCCAGGGAATCCTTGGGAAATTTCCATGTCAAATGAAAGACTGAGGCTGAACAGGAAGCCATTTGCACAGAAACAGGTTTTATTGAATCTTTAGATGTTGAACTAGGTTGTATATCACTCAAACAAATATAAAAAAGCGAACAGTATTTAGAATTCTTGAGGCTCAATGCTGAGTTATTTTCACTTTTACTGAACCTACACTTCCTAAATTGATTGCTTCTTTTGCTTCTGAGTTAGCAATAGAGATTCATATTTATTTCTCTGGGGAAAAAGGACACAAATAAAGAAGCTTTGAAAACATAACCTTTTCTTTCCTATGACCAGTGAGAGTTTATCAATACAGACCCACTGTGACCAGACTCTCTGGTGTTTTCTAATATATTATTTTGCTTTTATGCTGTTTGCTTCCTTAGATAATCCAAGGGAAATCACATGCAAATCTGCATGGTGCATTCTTAGAAAACATTTTTAGGTCCCATTTGAAGGAAAGAGTGAGACATATTTTCATTTTTACACCTTCTGTTCCCAAATGAAAACATTGACTTGAAAGCCAGGCTTGCAAACAGCTTTCCACTTAAACAATAAAAATGCACTGAAATCCTTCCAGTGGTACCAGAAGTTATGTATCCAATATAGAATTCAGGTGTTTATAACCATATAGGATATATGGAAATAGATAAAATACAATCAAAGAAGTACATTACTTTTCATACCCCAAATGATATGTTAAAAGAGAATATCAACAACGTCTACTAGAATGTTCCCTTAGCACTTACAGAAATACCAAATTAAGCAGCAAAGAAAAAGATAACTCTGCTTATTATCCATTGCATAACGAAGGCAGATTAATCTAAGCTTTATTCACAAGGAGGACCTGCATTTTTCCAGGAAAAAGTCACCCCTCCTAGCAAAAGACAAAGGTTAATACTGGTAGTACTGGCTCCTATGAATTGTGGAACATTCAAATAGAGACTTTTAAGGCCTCATCACTGGAAATCAGACAGTGACTATCCACTATAAACCACGAGTGTGCATTGCACTTTGCCAAAAGTATTATTTTTTTCTAGAGATTAACTAGAGAAAAAAGATAAAGTCAGGTACATATTAATCTCCAAATTCAAATAATGTGATGTGACGCCATACCTGGCACAACTTCATTTTTAATTTCCACTTGTTAAGACATGTTCTCTGAGACTGACACCTGAGAGTTCTTTTTCATTATGTCTCAAATCTCGCCATGTACAGAAAGAGCCTTCTGCTCATCAGATGGAGCCGCCCTAATAAGATCCCAACTCTGGTAAGTCTTGCGTAAATGCTTCATAAAATCCCCCCACTTTTACTACCAAATTCATTTCAGGAACCAAAGCAAGTACTCCTTCCCTTGGTCCATATTCAATAAACTTACCTAAAACCTGCTGTCTAAATTCAAACGATGCATAAGTTATCTCATGTGCTTATGATTCTTTGAAACTATTTTTTTTAATTTAATTTTTTATTTACTTATTTATTTTAAATTATGGTATTATGGGGTACCGTTAGGGGTTAGGCATACAACAATGCTTCATTCAGGCACCCTTGATGATAAGAGATGTCTCCCCATCCCCAGACAGACATTTATCACCATTAATCCCATCGCCCTCCCCTCCCCATATTTTCCCACCACCCTCAGTCATTTTCTTGTGGTAGTACGTTGGATGATCAAGGTCTACTATATGAGTGAGAACATGTGATACTTAGTTTTTTGTTTCTGTGAGAGGTCACTCGGTATTATGGACTCTAGTTCCATCCAGGTTGCTGCGAAATTCATGATTTCATTCTTTTTTATGG
>CAUYQG010239874.1:0-15641 GCA_963574415.1 Tarsius wallacei | reverse complement strand
CAAATGTAAAACTTAAAAAAAAATTAATGTAGCTTATGTTATAACTATTAAGAAATCCATGATGAGGGAAAAAGGAGAGTTTTTGAGAGTTGTTGAGAGTATTAGAGCATGTTGACTATAAATTCCTCTATTTTGTGAATGCTCCAAAGTTAATACTGAACAAGACAGAACAAGAAGATAGCAAAGCATTTATGGTTAATGTTTGAAGTTGGTTTGCCTACTGCTTTTGATTTACATTTTGACTGGCGCGGTGGCTCAAGCCTATAATCCCAGCACTTTGGGAGGATGAGGTGAGAGGATTGCCTGAGCCCATGGGTTCGGAACCAGCCTGGGTGACTTGGTGAGACCTCATCTCTACAATAAATCAAAAAATTAGCTGGGAGTAGTGGTGCATGCCTGTAGTTCCAGCTACTTGGAAGGTTGAGGTGGAAGGGTCACCTGAACCCAGTAGGTTGAGGCTGTGGAGGGCATGAGCATGCCACTTCACTCTAGCCTGGGTGACAGAGTAAGACTCTAACTCAAAAAAATAAAAAATAAAAAATACATTTTGGTTGGTGTAGATTGGGAAAGGATGCATTTTACAATGTAAAATTAGGCTAATTTGAAGTTATGTTGAACACTGAGACCAAACAATGTGAGGTGCTGTGATTGTCTTGTACTTTTTCTTTAAGGTAATATTTAACATCTTCCTGTGTAATAATTAATTGTAAGCACATGGCTCTTGGCCACACAAAGTTTTGATTACAGATATTTAATATTTTCTGACTAAATAAAAAGTCCCTAAAATAGATACTCTATTTTCCTCACACTGACATAAGATGAATTCAGTGATTTTGCAAATCTCATATGGAGTTTTCTTCAGGCCAAGATAGGGAAACAAAATAAACAGATTAAACTGGACATTTTTAACCTTCCTCTCACAGTAAGTAACCATATGGGGAGTCATTTTTAAATAGCCAAAACTGTGTCAATGCAGAAAGTGATAATTAGTCTAGTGGCCCTAGTGAAATGAAATGATCATTTCTTACAATATCCCACCCTTCCACTAAGGAAAGCAGGCCTTCTTGCCCTCTCTAAGCTAAATACTTCAATGCTTTCTTTCATTGCCTGACTTCAGTTCTCTCTTTTGCCTTCATGTTATTGGCTCTCCTATTTACATGATCATTTTAATTAGATTTTTTTTTTTTTGAGTCAGAGTCTCACTCTGTCACCCAGGCTGGAGTGCAGTGGCATGCTGCTCACGGCCACCGCAGCCTCGACCTGCTGGGCTCAGGCAAATCTTCCGCTTCAGCCTTCCAAGTAGCCAGAACTATAGGCGCGGGCCACCACGCCTTCTACCAGTTGTGTCTATCAAAAGAATTGCTTCAAAAGCATCTTGTACGCTAGTGTTTTACCAAATCATTCTAGGCACAAATCTCATATAAACATCAAAATCATAAAGAAAAAAAGTAATGGGGGATGTAAGATGATTTGGGGGGATAAAGTGAGTTTCTGAAGTCAGGTTTTCTACATTAAATAATAAAGCATATTCTGTGCAACAACTGCGTTAAACAGTGACAACTCTTTCACTGGTTCGGTATCCCTTTGCTGTCTAAACTATAGAAATACTTTGAGGCAATGCAAGACACATCAATAGAGAAACTGCATAAAAATCATCATGCTTTCTTTAAATAGTGCTTTTGGAATTGAATTTTACAAGCAGGAAGTCAATATTTTGGATTTTAATCTTGGATGTACTATAGATTAAGCCTGTTATTTGTTCAGTTTGTTCATCTTTGTCTTCAGCTTTATGAAAAGAGACATTAGGCTGGATGCAGTGGCTCATGCCTGTAATCTCACCACTTTGGGAGGCTGAGGTGGGAGGATGGTTTGAGGCCAGGAGTTTGAGACCACCCTAGGCAACATAGTGAGACCTTGTCTCTACAAAAAAAAAAAGTAAGTCCCAGGAGGCTGAGGTGGAAGGATTACCTGAGAGGTGGGACTGTGGTGATCTGTGATTGTACCTGCACTCCAGCCTGGGCAACAGAGTGAGACTCCAACTCAAAAAAAAAAGAAAAGAAAAGAGAAAGAAACATAGGCACAGGAAATAGCAACCCCTGTAATATGGTTGGTGTGTGAGAAAGGGCTTGGGGTAGTAATGTCTTAAATATCATAAATTTGTGGGTCAGCCAGACGATTGGCTATCGGTGAATGGAATTCACATTAGCCTTATTGTGAAACCTTTTCCAGCACATTGGAAACAAACTACATCCTCAATGTGCAGTGAAATGTGTAACAGTTTTTCTTTGGGAAATATTTTCATTGACTTAGCTCCATTTTGTGAGTCACATATTCCAACTTACAGCAGAACCTGCTGCAGTGATTTTGCCAGGCAAGTACCCAGTAAGATCACAGAGCTCAAGCTTGTATAAACCTCTTGGTGGTATTTTATTTCAGTTGAGCTTGAGATGGACTGATGAACTGTTAAATGACTGTGGAAACAGAGCCTGGTTTTAGAAGTGAATTTGGTTTAAATAGTGAATTGTAAAGGGCAAAATGATAGATCTTCCATGGCCTCTGTAGCTGCCTTTCTAATATGATAGTCACTAGCTATTTACATTGAAATGAGTTACAGTGAAATTAAATTCACTTCTTTAGTCACATTAACCACATTTTAAATGTTCAGTAGTGGCTGGGCGCAGTGGCTCACACCTGTAATCCCAGCGCTTTGGAAGGCCGAGGCTAGAGGATTTCCTCAGCCCAGGGGTTCGAGACCAGCCTGGGCAACTTGGTGAGACCTTGTCTCTACAATAAATCAAAAAATTAGCTGGGCATGGAGGCGCACACCTGTGGTTTCAGCTACTTGGAAGGCTGAGACTGAAAGATCACCTGAGCCTAGCAGATTGAGGCTGCAGTGACCATGAGCATGCCACTGCACTCCAGCCTAGGCAACAGTGAGACTATGACTCAAAAATAATAACAATAAAACTTTAAAAAATGTTCAATAGTAACATGTAGCTAGAGACTACTATATTGGACAACCAAATATAGTATATTTCTTTTGAAAAAAAGTATCCACTGGACAGTGGCTTAGAAAGAATTACGGTATAGCAAGGAAGAGGCTTAGAATGGAAGTTGAGATGATTCTATTCTAATGTAGGTTCTTAACAGTTCTGTGATCATATCTCTGAACCACTCTAGGCCTCAGTGAATACATCAATACCGCAGCCACTGCTTCTGTAGACTTATGCGTGTTTATATTACAGAGCTATTATGAGGATCAAGTGTTATAGTGTCATTTTATGGTTTAGAGATTGGGCTTTGGAGTCAGACTGCTGAATTTAAATACCAACTACCTCTATGTTAACTTCTCTGGGGTTTGATTTTCGAATCTGACAAACCCAGATGATAAAATACTTACTTTTCATGAATGATTGAGTGGCAAGTGATTTCATATATGTAAAGTTCATAGAACAATGCCTAGCCCATGGAAAATACTCAGTGTTTTAGTTAGTATCACGTATTTCATCTATTGAAGAGTATGAGGTGCTATTAAAAGCTTTTGTTTCAAATGCTGTTTTCAGATTGCTGGTATCATCTGTCTTTTAACTTCTTTGTCACATGTTATACATGAATATAAATGTGCCGCATTGTAGCTTCTTAATGCTTATGTTGTCCTGCCTAAATTAAGCCCCTTTGGAAAGTAAATTACTTATAACCTAGAATGGTATGCTCAAGGTTTGTTCTTTGGTAGTTGAGCTGTATGACTGGTTCTTCTCAAAAGACATTAATGAGCTTGATGTCAGTGCTGAGAAATTCTAGAGTAGACTCTCCTTCGCTGGTATTTATGGTCCTATCTCTCCAATTCATTAGACTGTAGAGTTTAGGTTGTAGTGTGAAGTAAATCACAAGGGCCAGTATTATGTTCAGAAAGATTTTGTCATATCTCACAGGTGGCTGGCATCCTTTTTCAGTGGGGTGATTTAACTTAAAGAAGAGGCTAATGTCAAGATACAACACTCAGAGTCAACTCTGTGATTGACAGTCATTGATGGTCTTCTTTTGGGATAAGGGGAAATGTGCACTAATCCAGGGGTCTCAACCCTGGCCATACAGTGGAATAGCCTGGAGAGCTTTAAAAATGCTGATACCTGGCTGGGCACAGTGGCTCATGCCTGTAATTCTAGCACTTCAGGAGGCAGAGGTGAGAGGATTACCTGAGCCCAGGGGTTTGAGACCAGCCTGGGCAACTTGGCAAGACCTCATCTCTGCAATAAAATAAAAATTTTAAAAAATAGCCAGGTGTGATGGCACATGCCTGTAGTTCCAGCTACTTGAAAGGTTGAGGTGGAAGGATTGCCTGAGCCCAGCAAGTGGAGGCTGCAGTGAGCTGTGATCATACCATGGCAATCCAGCCTGTACAACAGAGTGAATCTCTGACTTAAAAAAAAATACACCTAGACCCATTCCCAGAGATTCTGATGCAATCGTTTGAGGTGCTACCTGGCATGGGACTATTTAAAGCTCCCCAGGTGATTCTAATGTGCAGCTAGGGTTTGGAAGCACTGGGCTTGCCTGTACCTAGTGATAGGGAGTGGACATTTTTTGTAGCCGAAGCATTGCTGGTTAACGGGGCCATACCACTTTGGATGGGAGTAGCAGATGGATTTTCTCAGGGTCTTGTCTAATTCCACATTTTTATCAGGAATATCTGTGCAAAACATGCTGATCAGACCATGGACAATGAGGCTCAGCTGGAAGGGGAGAGTTGACTTAGGTGACAAATGCCAGAGGCATTATAGACAGGTTAGAGGGAAAGATGAATGAATCTGAGGGAAAGGCAAATAGGAAGAACTAGAAAACCTTAGCGATCATTCATAGAAACAAAGAACTGAGTATCACGTGTTCTCACTCATAAGTGGACCTTGAACAACTATCATAATACTATAAGAAAAGGATTGACAGTGTCAGGAAACTATGGGGGGGTGGGCAGTGAGGGGCAGGGAGGTGGGATTGACAGTAGTCAATATCTGCCTGGGGAAGGGGGGGCACACCTCATCAACAAGGGTACCTGCACAATGAATATTTGTATACCTAACCCTGAATTGTTCCCCACAATTTTAAAATTTAAAAATTAAAAAAAAAACCTTTTAGCTCCTTTAAATAAAACCCACCAAACATGAATAGGATATGGGATTCTTAGCTAAGCAGCTGCATCGAGGCTTTGATTGACTGACAAGTTAAGAGTGTGTACTTAGAAACCAGTTCTATGTTTGACTTTGGCTTTGCTCTTTCCTCCTGGGTGATCTAGAGCATGCTTTAACCTCTCTGAGCTTCGGCTTCCTCTTCCATTCGGTGGGAATAAGAAAAGGCACCCACTTAATTCCATTATTGTGATCGTTAAATGAGATAATTTCTGCAAACTGCAACTACTAAGCCTGGCCTGTAGTCAGTATTATGATTGTAAACAACAAAGACCTGATGAGCATCCAGTTGATCTCCATCATCATCCAAAGAGACAGTGGTGTCAACCACTACATAAATAGAAGTATCTGGTGTAAGGCTTGTCAATTGTGACAAACATACCCTACTAATGTAAGATATTAACAGCAGGGAAAACTGGGTGTGAGGTAAATGGGAGCTCTCTGTACTGTCTTTGCAATAATTCCATAAAGCTAAAACTATTCTAAAATTAAAAGTTTAAAAATGTCATTGCCAAGGTAGTACTGCCGTGTTAAGTGGGAATAAGATATTAATTTATTTTTTAGCAGATATTTGTGTGCTAGTTTGGCTCAGTAAGTCTGAAGTTTGCCCCTGTCATAAAGAACCAAAATGTTTTTGTTTTAAATATTTCAAAGGCAGATGTTTCTAAGATATATATTTCCACATGCATGTTGAACTATATTTGAGACATTTAAATTTTCTTTCTTTTGAAATAACTTTAGAGAAAAGTTTTAAAAATAGTACAAAGTTCCTGTTATATCTTTCACCAGGTTTCTCCTAACCTTAACAACTTAGATAACCATAGTACAGTGATCAAAACCAGGAAATTGACATTGATACAATCCTGATAACCAAATGGCAACATTTACTTGGATTTTGCCAATCTTTGAAACTCTGTGCTCCTTTGCTGTGGCAGGATTCATTTTAGAATCTCACATGGCATTTAGTTGTCATGTCTCTTTAGACTCCTCCAACCTGTGACAGTTCCTCAAGTTTTTCCTTGTCTATCAGCTTCAACTCTTTTGAAGAGTTACTAGTCAGGTATTTTATTTTGTAGCATGTGCCTCAATTTGGATGTGCCTGACATTTTGTCATGACTATATGGAGGTTGTGCATTTGGGGCAAGAATGCCACAGATAGGATGCTGTGCCCTTTGCAATGTATTGTATCAGGGCACATGGAACGTCAAAATATGTCTCATCACTGGTGATGTTAACCCTAATTATTTGGTTAAGGGGACGTCTGTGGGTTTTGATCAATTTTTTTAAGACTTAACTTTTTTTAGAATGATTTCAAGTTTACAGCAAAATTAAGAGGAAGGTGCCAAGATTTCTTGTATACTCTCTGCCCCTACATATGCATTGCCTCCCCCAGATTTTGATCTATTTTTAAGTATCTTTGATAATGGATACCACTCATGTGCCATGTTACAATATAAGAATGAGATGGGAGGAATTATGCCCAAGCATTAAATGGTTTCAAGTAGCTATGCTTTTGACTTTTTATGTGCAATTTTTATAATAATCTCTCCTAAATCTCATGTGTGCTCTCAGTGATGACTTTGTACTATTTTCAGAGTTCTGCCACTGATAGTGGTTGCTAAAGCAGATAACCAAGCTGTTATGATTGTGTGTAAAGTAAAAATGAATAGGCTATAAATCAAGGCCTGAGCGAGTCCTCTAGAAATGAAATATAAGCCGGGCACGGTGGCTCATGCCTGTAATCCCAGCATATTGGGAGGTTGGCCTGAGCCCACAGGTTCGAGACCAGCCTGGGCAATATGGTGAGACCTCTCTACAATAAAAAAAAAAAAAATAGCCAGGTGTGGTGGTACACGCCTGTAGTTCCAGCTACTTGGAAGGCTGAAGTGGAAGGATTGCCTGGACCCAGCAGGTCGAGGCTGCAGTGGCCATAAGCATGCCACTGCACTCCAACCTGGATGACAGAGTGAAACTCCGACTCAAAAAAACAGAAATGAAGTATATTAACTTTGGTGTTCTTTGATGCATTTTTTCTGCTAACTTTTAAAATGAAGTGCAATATTTATTAGTACATTTTAAAGTTAAATAAAGCTGGATTTGAATCTAACATTAAGTTTAAATGGTTAAGAGTAATTTCTAAAGTGAGACGAACCTGGGTTGAAATCCTGGAATTACCTCTCACTAGCAAGTTATTTAGCATTTTCAAGCCACAGTCTTCACCCCATAAAACTGTCTTTTGGGTTGTTATGAAGAGTAAATGAGAAAATGTAAGAGATGTGCTGGGCACTGTATCGGGAAGTGGGAAGTACCCAATCATGTCACTTGCTGTCTTTGATATTATCCCATACAGGGCTCTTGTGGCCACTTAAGAGTTGCCAGAGCAAAAGGATAAATAATTAGCTTTACATCCTAATTAATCTGCAAACTGTACAACTAACAGGAGACATAAAAGCAAAACAAGCATACAGACTCTTGTGTACATTTCTTCTTCACATTTCAGTGCTCCAGTTAGATTCTTCCCAATGTAGTGGTCTTGCTTTTATGACCACCATTCCTTAAGCTTTCAGGGGAAGGCTATAGAACACAAATGGGCATTTTTTCCATATAATTTACTAATAAAAGAGTGATATATTGAGATTAGCTTATTAAAATTGTTCCTTGGAGTCTGGTTTGGGAATAATCTGATCATTAAAAAGAGTTTATGAACTTAGATAATTTTTCTTAACCAATAATTACTCTTTGAAGAACTAGATATTTATAATGGCTTTAATCCTAAAATGTGAAGATTATTGCTGAATATTTCTTTTAGAAAGACATTAAAATGCTGGATTCACTTTAGGTCTAGAAGACAAGGTCTGGTTAGGTTGTGGTTTGAAAGAGATAAGAATTATAGCATGATTGATGTAGAATATACCCGTGAATTTAAAATCTTACCTAATCATACATTATTTCAAACGAATAATATCTTTATAGCCTAGTTCTATGAGAAACTGTTTATTTTTTAATATGTACCAAATCTTCAAAACATAGTGGCCAACAGAATCAAATTCAGCTACCCTCCCCCCTCCCACAAGAGGGACATGGTGTCCTAGAAACAGCCAGACCTATACTAGATTCCATTTTAGTGCTGAGCCTCCAAAATGGGTCTTTAGAATTAAATTTGGCTATTAGCCCAGATTTAGTCAAATTTTTAACAAGCACTGCTTTGTATTTCAGCATGCTCCCTAGCCCCCAACTTTGTAACTGGTTAGGGGAGGGGAAGTGGGAGGAGGTGCATGAACAAAAAACAAAAGCAGCTGCTGGAGAGAAAGCCCAGTGAAAGGGGGTGAAGAAAGACAATTCTGCCACAGCAACTGTTCAAATTCTCAGGAGAAGAAGCCCTTGCTTTACATTTGATCATTCCAAAGTTTTTTGAAGGTTTCGATATATACTTTATTTGGGGAGAAATGAAGTGTATGTATGAAGCTACTGGATTCATGCATACATGAAATTGATTTAAGAGACCAGTGACTGTTGAATCAACACTGCCCTTGCCTTGTTTTAGGATTCTGAACTGTTGTTTAATATTCAGTATCAAGATGGAGTCGGAGGGTTTTTTGATCACATTGTTTCATGAATGGAGAATACAACTGGCTCAGGCCAAATCTTCTCACATCTAAGATCAAACAGGTTTTGAAGCTTATGGCAGTAGAATAACAAGTATTTGGTACAAGGCTGGGCACATTGGGAAAGCAGGCCATGTGGTAGAACCTTGATCCATTTTGTGAAAAGCTCTTCTGATAGCAAATTGCACTTATTGCTGGTCTGAGAAATCAGAATTACCCAGGCAACATGGAAGAGGCGAGATTGCAGGCTGGACTAGAAAACTTTTTTTGGGAAGTGCTCATCTTCATGTTGTACAGATGGCTTATGTATATGTGATATTTATGTCATTGCATTTCTTAGCACTGTGGACGAGTTTTGCATTTCACAAGGTAACCCACTCTGAAAGGTAATTTTATCATAGTATTTAAGGAGTATTCCATGTCAGCCACTGCATTTTAAGAAACTGTAAAGAACTAAAATGAATTAAGAATTAGGAATATAGCCACATTTGAGTAAGGGATGATTTGGTCTGCTAAAGGCCGTAGCACATTTTTGAGCATCAAATGATTTGATACTTCTTGAAGGCAGATATAGGCCTTAACTACTCTGTGCCTCACTCTGTTTTGGAACCAAAGAAAAATTTCTTGTGCACCTTAAGTTTTAGAGAGTTCAGGAAGCCTAGAGGATGGTTGAGACATTAAATGCTTACCTGCTTAAGTCTTAAGGATCTGCTTGGATTCTTCAAGCCCCTCACCCCCAGAGTGTCAGGCCTGAGCCCCAGCTGCTCCTAGAGGTTTAATTCCTAGCTCACTGAATCTGTCTAATGCAGGGGTCAGCAAACTGTCTATAAAGAGCCAGAGAGTGAATATCTGTTGCAACTACTCAACTGTGTTGTTGTACTGCAAAAGCAGTACTAGACAATACCAAAACGAATAGGTGCAGCTGTGTGCCAAAACAACTTGATTTTTGTCATAGTCTGCTGACCCCTGATCTGGAGCAAGGGCTTTTAAATGTGTCCACATGCCTTCAAGGGATCCGTGGGGTAGAGAACTCAGGAGGGTTAAGGAAAGGAAAAAAACTTTATCTGTATCTTCACTAACATTTAACTGAAACATAGTATTTGTTCTCTTATGAATACAGGCAACAAACCAGTCATTTAGCAGTACCATTTGCCATTAATGGAAAGCACAAGTAATTTCATACTTCATCAATCACAGTTGTTGCAGATATCTCAAAATCTCATTATACTAGCCGCAACTTTGAAATTGTATATTATACCTTCACTAGCATTAACAACATATGTATTCTACATTTTATATAATTAAATTAGCACATATATTTATTATATTTTGAACTTGTTTTGAATTTTGATGTACTTCAATTTAGTTTTCTTCCTAATCCTCTGTATTTTATTTTGTGCATCTAAGAACATTCTTCTGAGAAGGAGATCTGAAAAGTTAAGCCTACTGCCCAAGGAGTCTAAGACACCCTGTCTTACAGACTCCTGCCTACATCTTGGGAAGAATCTTCCCTTCCTCCAGTGATCCTGTCCCTCCTCCCAACCACTGAGGGGCTCTTGTCTCTAGCCCGGCTGGAGACGCCCCCCACCCCCAATCTCCCTGTATGCATGTCCTGCCTCGCTTTCAAAGCCCTGCGTGGGTCCCTCTGGTTCTTCCATCCTCTAGTTCCAACACCCTCAGTGAGAATAAATACAGGCACTTGCCCAAAGCACAGTCACAGACACTCACCCCGGCCTGAATTGTGAGACAGTGTCCTATGTGCTTAGTTTTTGTCCTGTCCCTAGTGAGAGTCAGTTCTAAAATCCAATGGGTTTGTGAATCCTTGTGGAAAGGAACTACTTCTCCTGCACAGAGTAACACATCGGTGTTTTATGACAGTGATCATGATGATGACCTTGTGCTGTCCTGACAATGCCAGCATCTCCCTGCCTAGAGGCTGGCCCTGCATTGGAGAAGATCCAAGAGCCTGCGTGACAAAATGATAATGAAAATGAGCTTAGGGGCAGAATGCTGATGTGTCTATTCTGTAACTGTGTGCTTTGGGCAAGTGCCTTTATTTATTCTCCCTGAGCTTCAATTTCCTCATCAGTAAATTGGGGATTGTACTTACCTGATAGAATGTTGTCAAGAGTAAATAATATACTGGCTCTAAGAAAAATGCCTGGCATGGTGCCTGGTGTGTGATAAATGTTCAATATCTGAGAGACAGTATTTGCCTGCGCTGATCAATAGGTCAGTGCTTGGGGTTAGCCTGGTATAAATCCAGATTCTGAAGCCTGCCCTCTGAACCCCAGAGATGTCTAGAGACCCTGGATGGGAGACAAATGGAAGGCTATGTCTGGGTCTGGTATCAGTGGGCTCTCACCTTTCAGAGTCACAGTGGGCAGTGGTGGGCCAGGAGAAGACCCCTTGGACAGAGTGGCCATGACAAAGCATGGGAGTAGTCTATCCCACTCAGCTATCCCTTAACGAGGTCCTCCTTGAATGAAGCTTTGCTCCAGACACCCATGTCAGGTTTTGTGAACATTTCTAGAACCCAGTATCCAGCCCTAGAGAGTCCTGGGTGGTCCTAAGATCACCTGGTAAAATCAAATTATGGAGACACCCATTACTATCCAACTGGATACCCTTCACTTGAGCCTTCTTCTATCTTAATGGGGCCTGATGCTTAGCACCTTCTCTGTGGGACTGGGTTGAATGCCTTCTGTGGTTCAAGCTATGGCACTCCAGGTCAATACTTAGGGGGCACCAGTAACTGTCACTGGAATTGTTAAGGCGGTGGGTATAAGAAAGATGGACTTCTCTGTGTTTGGATCAGCATTTGGGTGTGAGTGTGGGTCATGACTAGGGTGGGAGACAGAAGCCTGAGGTGGTTCTTCTGGTTTCCTTACTGATTTCCTCCTAGCTTTTGGGCAGCTCCTTCAGGTAAGACATGACATGGCAAGACAGAACAAGTGCTGGACAAAGGGGTATTAACCCTGGGACTTCCACTAACTGTCTCATGATCTTGGCAAGCCACATAACCTCGATGTGACCTCATTGAAAATAGGGTAATACCCTCCCTGATAAATAAATGAGGCAATGTTGGGGAATCATTTTATGAGCAAGCCATTTTCATTAATGTAATAAGGGAAGCATGCTATGTCTAGTTCAGAGGGCTGAAACAGTCAAGTGAGAAAATTAACGTAAATACTAAAAAAAAAATTCTAGCCACATTTATGGAATTGTCTTTGCTAACAAACTGAGGGCAAACATTCATGTATTTAGGCCTAGAGTATTTACCACTTGTTTTTAAAGGTACCCATTGTTAAAAAGAAGTAAAGATCTTATTAAATAGGATCTTATTTCCACAGCAAAGGATTTTTGTCAAAGAAGATTCAATCTCAGTGATAGTGGACTGAGTCTACCAGAAAAACCACATACTCATACTCTTGTTCCAAAGTCAACTAATTTTATGGTTTCACTAATAGCTTGATGATCATACAGGCATTCTGAACTTAGATGAACAAATGATGAGTCTTGCTACTAAAAGTGTGTACTTTTAGTGTAACCTCATGTTGTCACCTTTTCCTTCTATATGACACTTAGCAATACCTTTAAAAAAAAACCTTAAAATCAGAGGTCATTAAATTAATTTTTAATGAGGAGTGAAATCAGCAGGTAGACTTAGGCCTGCAAAACATCTATTTCCTGATTGAGAAAGCTCCCTATGGGTCTAAATTTCAGTGACAGATTGAGCAGGGAAAATTTACCGAAGGGCTCCGTGTTTGGTGTCAGATTCTTGTGGTCTGCATCCTTCAAGTGCAAGGAAGTACATGCTCTTTGCTCCAGAAAGAGACTTGAACCTGTAGTCCCCAGTACAAGCAAGCACAAACCTTTGGATTTCACAGTGTAATCTTGTCTGACTGGTTGACTTTAGGAACAAGTGGTCCTCGTCCTTGGCAGGCTTAGGAGAGTGAAACCAAGTCAGATGACTCTGAAGCTCCTTCAAACACCACGACAGGAGGAATGGATTGAGCAAGAATAACTTTTGTAGACTCAGGAGATTGAGTCTTTAAAAAAAATAACAAGGAAGTGGGGCATTCCAGATGGTAACACAAGAAACCAGGAAGACGAGAGCCAATGAAACCTCGAGGGAGGAAATGAAATTCTCTCTGGGTTTTGAGAAGTGGCTGCTTTCCCCCACATCTTCCTGTGTCTGTAAACTACCTTAGTGTTTGGGATGTTTATTTTCCACTTTCTCTGTGTTTTTATAGCCACCTCAATGACCATTTGACCCTTTTATACCAAGGCAATAATGGATATTTCCAATTCAGTGTTCCTTAACTCTTAGAAGGAGAAGGATTACGCTTTCTTCATGGTTATGAGCCAATCTGTCCAGATTTGCATTTGACTGATATTTTTTGAGGCCTGCCCCAGATAATTTCAAGGTATGTTATCTGATCCTCAAAACAATCTTATTTTTAGAGATTTGGCTAATGAAGCACAGAGAGGCAAAGTGGCATTGCAAGTCTACAGGAGTTTGCATATAGACTCCTTTCTTATAAATCTAGAACCATCTCTGCAGCTGCCTCCTATGTTCAGTGTGTTGTGTGACTTATGTGAACTACTGAACTTTGTGGAAACACAGGAATGGTGTGAAACATTACTAGTTGGAAGTTTTGTCACAGGAGAAATGGGCTAGAAAGCTCCGTTTAGAGACTTTAGACTATAGTGAATGGATCTGATTTCTGAACATCCTTCAGAAAAAAGGACCCCTTCTTTTTAGAGACTATCCAAGATGAAGAAATTGTGCAGGTTCAGAACATAGCAGACAGTCGATGCTTGTTCTAAACCATGAACAATATGAGCACAATCAGAAATTTTTTGCATTTGCTTATGTGCCTCCTGGACATGAGGTGAATACAAAAACTGCACCCAGCTGACCCAAGTGACGTTGGAGTACACAATACATGTAAAACCTCATACATCTAATGGCTGCCTCAGTTCACCCCATGTGTTAGGAGCCACACCATCCAGAGTTGGTGTTGTGACCATTCCTCCAATTTCAGATCACCCTCCTTCCAACTGTTCCCAGTAACTCACAAGCTGCAGCCTCTCTGACGCCCACACCACAGCTGACTGCAGGGCTCTTTCTAGGTGACATGATACATTTATTGTTGTTTTTATATATGTCTTAATCATTTAATATGTGTAAAATAGTGCTACCATTTTTATTAGGTGCAGATCTTTTTTTATATGTCACTAATGAAGTTTTTGAGTGTTATGTCCCTTACCCCATTTTTTTATAAGCCTTGTGTTTTTTATTGTGTATTTTTCTTGAATTAGGGTCTCTGTTGCCCAGGATTCAGGTGATCTTTCTGCCTCAGCCTCCTGAGTAGCTGGGACTACAGGCACATGCCACCACACCTGGCTGTTTTTTTTTTTTGTTTTGTTTTTGGTAGAAATGGAATCTTGCTATGTTGTCCAGGCTAATCTTGAGCTCCTGGCCTCAAGTGCTGGGATTATAGGCAAAGGCCATTGGGCCCAGCCTTACTGTGTATTTTACAAATCATTGTAATGATTTTTAGGACTGCCTATGAGGCAGTGATTATTTGAAGCTTTTGCACCAAACCTTCCTTCTGACTTCACCCTGATTAATAAATTATTTTCAGGATGAGATGAGAGACTCATCTATTTACTTTATAATAGAATATAATAAAGTTCTATTTATGAGTTATTCAGAATCCACACAGGAAGGAATAGATTTATTTGCCAAAGTAACAAAATTAATGACATTTAAAAATCTGACAACTGGAGGGGATGATTAATGGGAAAAGAAAAAGCTAGCATTTCACAAAAACTAACTTTATGCCGGGTCATGTTGGATGCCTTCCAGTAATTACTGCATTTTGTCTTCACGGCAACCCACTCAGGTGGTAGAGAACTGAAGTGCAGAAAGATTGGAAGTTCCCCACCGTTCTACAGTTTCTAAAGGACAAGGCTGGGAGTTCCGCTGAGGAGCAGCCCCTCTGGAAGTATGGTCACAGCAGCATGGTACCCAGTCTGTTCTTTGTTCCTGTTGTTCATTGTCTCTCCTGTTCCAAACTTGTGCCTTCTGACATAAACCAAGTGCTAGTGGGTTCCTGCTGACAGTCCATCTATTTACCAAGTCTATATCCCTTTGCCATGGAAACATTTCTAATCAATTTTCTCAGCCTTTTAATTATTGCCTCCCTCTCAGGAGACTTTTTAAGTGTTTTTCTTTTATTTCCTTATTGCATCCACATGTAATCTTTTTTATTTTCTTGAGCTGATGTCTCACTCTATTATCCAGGCTGGAGAACAGTGGCATGACCATAGCTCACTGCAACCTTGAACTCCTGGGTTCAAGGTGTCCTCTTCCCTCAGCCTCACAAGTAGTTGGGACTACAGGTGTAAGCTATCATGTCTGGCTAATTTTTTTTTTTTTTGGAAATGGGGTCTCGCTACATTGCCCAGGCTGGTCTTGAACTCCTAGCCTCAAGCAATCCTTCTGCCTTGGGTTCCCACCATGCCCAACTTATTTATGCTTTATATGCATGGAGAGTAAGGTACTTTTGCCCCTCAAGAAGTCATTTTTATCCTATTGCGGGTGATATGACCCTCTTGAAAATGCATATTCTATACCTTCAATTATTTTAAATAAGTAAATCTGCTTTTAAAATTCATATCAATCTATGCTAGAACAATATATCTGGGTTTGCAGGTGACAAGTACTGTTGTCTGGGTTGTGATTCCTAGTGTCTTGTGATTGAGTCTGACAGGTAGCACAGTCAGGTAACTAAATAGAACAAAGCTCTGTGAGAAAGTGAGGCCTCAGAGAGAGCACGTG